>VDFB02047230.1:174554846-174741493 GCA_007258455.2 Sequoia sempervirens
TCTCAATGTATGAGTTCCATATATTTGTAAATTTTTCTTAATATAAAAACATATTTTATTTCATTAAAATTAACCTATCTATTCCATGTTACAAAGGATGCTCTTATTTTAAATTATAAGTATATGATTCAAAATTAATTAGTAATTTTCAAGATAGAGTACACACAATTTTTTTAGTTAAAATAAAATAATATTCTTATTTCCATGTGAGAGTTTTGTAGAATGGTAGTTTGATGTCTTGAAAATATTTCTTTCATATATACTAATTTTTTATCATTGTACATTATGAGTGAATCATCTCAATTATATATCTAAGCACATCAAAAATTTATAGAGTGGAAAGAAAAATAATCAAACATTTATCATATTTTTGTAAGGTGTTTGAAAAGACTAAAAGTTTCCCTAGAAAGAACTAATTAAGGAATAAAAAAAATGGAAAGTGTCTACCTCATTGTATGTTGACCTTTCCCATATAAAAAGATCATGGAAATGCTAAATGAGTTGATATAAGAATTTTTAAGAATGAAGGCACAAAATTCATAACACTAATCCTAAAAGCAACAAGAAAGGCAATGAATAAAATCTTCCTAGTTATTTTGAAAGAAATTTTAAAAGGTTCTAAATCCCCTTCACACCCCTTTCTAAATGAAGATAAAATAAATAAGTTACCAAATATTTCTTATAGTTTAAGGTGGTGATTTTAATATGATTTGAGAATAAATAAGATAAATTAGATGAAATCAAGTTTTGTTGTAAAGGTGATGAATTTTGGGGGAATAAGATGAAAATAATTTTGAACCTAGTTGACTCATTAAATGGCAATAAGATAGATTTTAAAGGGGCTTTATTTAAAATATGTAATAGTTAGATATATACTAATACATTATATTCTATATTAGATAGTTATTTCTTCCATAAACATTTCTTACAATGTTATAATTTATTAATAATAGTGATGTGTGCATCCCTAAACACTCTTTGATAACCACACTATTAATGTTTCTATTTTTACTAGAGGATGCTCTAATTGAAAAGCATGTAAAGAGGAAGGGTTAGTTAACCTTGATATTAATGAAATGAAAGGTGGGATTATCTTGATGGTATCAAAGTTTATCTTAAAGATATATTGAAGGTTTTTCTTCTATGCCTAAACACATTTAGTGAAATATAATGCATATGTGTTATCCTAGAAAAATATGTATAGCATTAAGGATAAAATTTAGACTTTAAGTTGAAAGAAAATGTCAAATATTTAGAATAAAAAATGGTGGGGATGGAATACAAGCTTCAAGAATCTCCTTGTAATAATTAATTGCAATAATAAATGATTAAAACTAAACACAAATGGATATGTCATGAATAATTTTTAGATAAAATGACTAAAATTAGAGCCAAGATATCTTAGTTCAAGTATCAGGATAAAGGTATCAAATTCTTATTCAATGTAAACATAGCTGAGTTTGATAGATAAAAAGTTGGCCCCATTAATACTAGGGGAGCATTGTCTAATGAGATTAAGTTGACACTATTCAATTTTTAGAAGTTAGAACCCTAACATTTATATGAGGCTTGTAAAATAGAACCTTATTAGGAAGAGTAGGAGAGGAGAAATGAACCCATAATAATTATACTTATACAAATAAAAATAATAATAATGTTTAACCATTTCAAAATGTTAAATTTGTTTCACTATGATGATCAATAGCTAATTTGTACAAGGAGGCCACAATTTATAGGGAAATGAAGACTACATAAGAGGAGAATTTATAACATAGTAGCTTGGTTGTAGTTGTTTCTTTAGCATTAACTATTTTCTCTTTTTTCTTTTGTTGTTGAATATTTTATTTGATCTCTTAAAACTTATCAATGGTACTTGATCTTCATAATGATTATTTTCTTCTTTTTCAATTATTAGATCATCTTAGAAGGAATACCATTTCAATTTAGAGCAAGGAGAAATGTATTTTTCTTTTAAAGTATTTAAAATATTATATTTATTTGATGGTTCCTTCTTAACCTCTTCCACTCCTTGGAAAAAATTATCCAACCACTTGAATCTCCTTATATTAATCAATTTACTTCTATGATTTATGTATGTGTTTTTAGTGATTTACTCTTTATCCTTTCAATTTATTCATGATATACTTTAATATAGTTATATGTTCAAGTATATAATAGTTTTTCATAATTGGATATGCCTTAAGAAACTCTTTAAACGTGAAATTATTTGATGAGGGAAGATATAAATTAAGGTTATTCTTTCTTACTTACCTCATGCTCATCCATATTTTTGTCCATAAATATCTCAAATCAAATTGGATTTTGCAAAGAGGATAGCTATATTTTAAATATTCGCTCTTAGTCAAAGTCATTTATTTCTTTGTACAAATTTAAAATTGATTTATGTAATTTAATTTTTCATAGTTTTAACATGGATATATGTGTTAGAGCCTTTTTTGGTTGTCTTTCAAGTTCTGGTTGTGTGCCCTTGTTTTTCATGATATAACTTTAGCTTTGGGGTGTGTTTCATTTTGGCACGTGGGTTAAATGGGCTCCCACAAGGGTTGAGCCTAGCGTGCTAGTTTTCATCTTCCCGTTGGGGCGGTCTGTGTTATGGTTTTTCCTAGTTTTTCTCTTCCCCGTTTTTGGGCTTTTAGTTCGGTTCCCCTTTCTCTTTTGCTTGCCTTGGTTTTTTCTTTCGGAGTCGGGGGCGGAACGGATGCTTGAACGGAACTAGAACTTTTCCAAATTCTGAAGTTCTAGTTCCTGTTCATGCATCTGTCCCAATTCCAATTCCGCGTGTTTGGTGTTTCTTTTCCTTTCTGCCCTGCGTCGGTCACTGGTTGTTTTCCCGGCTCCGCCTCTTCACTTGTCTTTTGTTTTGTTTCCTTTGGCAGGCGCGGGACCGAAGTGGAATCGGGTTTTGGAACCCTTCTCATGCTAATGGTTTCGAGTTTTGCTCTGACCTTGGCTCCGCTCACTTTGTTTCCCTTTTTCTTTTGGCGGAGGCGGAACCGGGTTGGGGGTTTGTCTTGGAACTTTTTGCGAGGTTCTTGTTTTCCTTTTGTCTCCGCCCTCAAGGATTTTTGGTCTTGTTTTGGCTCTGGCTCCGTATCCGCTGTCTTTTGCGGAGGCGGGGGCGGGATCATTTCGGGTCTGTTGTTTTCTTTTCTTTCTAGCCATTTCTTCTTTTCCTTCGGTGACCTATCTGACCGGTTCGCTCTTCACTTGTGGTTCCCCCGAGCCCCTTACTTTGTTCATCACCGGCCCCTGGTTGTTGTTTTTACCAGCTCCGCCTTGCCTTCGGCATGGCTTTTGGTCTTCAGGCTAACTTCTTGGTGACTCCGGATTGTCTCCCTGAAGTCTCCGTCGGCTTGTGTTCTTTATGTCGGGGAGATGTCTCCACGACCCCCATTTGTTTGGCTGACTATGGTGGCCCCCTTTTCCCTTCGGTATGTTGGCGTCTATTCGGGGTGATCTCTCGGCGAACTCCTCTTGGTCTCAACGATAGGAACATTTGGAGGTCTTCGGCATGAGTTATACCTTTCATTGAAAGGTCTCAGCGATGTCATCTTGTTATGCCGACCGGTGATGGAGGACTTAATGCTTTGGTGAAACTTATATTTCGGTGTGTGGTCTTAGCGAATTTGTTGTGTCTTGCCGACGGTATTTTGTGTTTTGCTTTCGGCGTGGGTTATACCTTTCGTTGAAAGGTCTTGGCGATGTCGGCTTGTTATGCCGACCGACATTTCAGGGTTCTTCGATATGGCTAATGTTGCTTCGCTATAGTGTCTCAGCGAACTCAATGTGTCTTGCTGACGGGGTTCAGTATGTGGCTTTTGGTGTAACCCAATAGAATCTCTATGATGTCTCCCCGATGGTCCGATCCTATGGCGACAGTGTCAAATAAAAAGTGATTTTCAGCAAGAAAAACCTTAAGCTGCAGCAGCATGACAAACGTGAGGGGACTTTTAGGGAAAGGAAATGACATCTACAGGAGGTCTCCCCAAGAGCGATAAGCTATAGCGACTGTGAACAAAATGAAAGGATTGCTTCGGTGTGAGGTGTCCCCCTGTCTCGGCAAATGGAAAGCACATAAAGGAAATACATTTTGATGAAGCATTTTGAACCTATATGACATCTCAATGACAACGGCTAATGGATATTTTAAAGGCGGCTGTATGATCATGGACGATCAATGGTCGAGTTTCAAGCTAAGCCACGGTCAAGGTTTTTGCTATGTTCGCGCCAGAAGCCTGGTGCATTCATGGCAATAAAGAGTTGGTTGCTGGCTCCACCAAACCAACATTCATGGTGACGCAGCTCTGGTACAAGGACGACATGGCTCGAGTATGGATGCGCAGATTTGACACCGATTGCCTGGCTTCTTTCGTGTGGGAGTGTCTTTCCTGCAGCAACCCGACCAATGACATTTATGAGGCCAGAGAAGTAGTTGAAGAACATGGCGATTAGGGTTTGACATGGCACTGATGTGGCTTTGAGCTGGATGGTGTTTCTAGAGCTATTTAAAAGGAACTTCTGAATCATTTGTAGGGGTCTAGGGCCAGAAGTTAGAACAAAAATCTGAAGAGAAGAGCACTAAGTCACAGAGTTAGGTTTTTACCAGATTTTGTGGTTGAGGGTTACAGTTTGTAAATTGTGAGGTCTTGGACACATGTATGAATATGAATGTATAGATTGAGATGTTTAAGTCTCTCCTTTGTATTGTGTGTATGGATTGTTAATGAAAGTTGATCAAGGATCACTTATTTAATCATTTTAATGTAACGTTTTACTGTCTGTTCTAGTTGTTGCTCTTATTCAAGGAATAAGTTAAATGCTTTAATCATATCAAAGATTCATATGTATGATAGGAGGATTTGATAAGTAGTCTTATAGATCTGATCACTAGTTGTGAGACGAATAAGGTTAATCTTGCAAATACTTTAATGTCCAAAGTAATGGTTCCTTCTATTTGTAGATTATTGTGACTCCTAGCCCAATGGATATGGCACTGATCTGATATATGCTATTTGTCTTTAGGGTTCTAGTCTTCTTGCTCAAGATCAATCATTTTATTTAATCAATCTTGTTTGATGTCTTGCCCTACCTCTTGGTTGCTGCAAGTATTGTGTTACTGGGAATCTAGCCATATTTGAGGTTCTCAATACTTGGCATCAAGAGTCATCTACTATAAAAAGCAATGTCTAGTCTTATTTGAGGCATTGTGTGGGTATACCCGCACTGGTTCTACAGAGCCTAAAGTGCAGAAGATCTCAGTCTTTGACTGAATCTTGTCAGTTGGTCCAGGTCCTCCAAGCTGCCCTTGACTGGAGATGGCTACTCCATAGGTAGAATAGGAGACCAACCTGGTTGCTCATTAAAAACAACTAACAAGATGGTGACTCCACTGGGGATTGACTAGAATCTTGCCTTATCAAAGAGTCATATCAATTGCCATGTTGGTTAGGTTCAAAGTTTGAAGAATCTCAGGCTTGGAGAAAAGCTTTGTTGCAGTGAACCTAAAAGCTAAAAGATCTATGGTGCTCTGTCAGATGGAACTCAGAGAAATATTTACATGTAAGTGAGCTTCATATCATTTGAAGTTCTATTCTCTGCAAAGAGGTGGCGACTCTGTCAAGGTAAACCCATTGAAGATTCAAAGAATAGTTCCATGACTGCAACGTTTCCAGGTATTCTTCATGCTTTTTGAAAAAAAAACTTTATTCCCCTTTACTTGGTGAGATCAAGCACTAGCATCAAGGGAAGTTTGAATATTGCAAGTGGATAGTTGTAGAGGGATTGGTTTCATTTGCAAAATGCATTGTTGTCCTATTTCTCCCTCTACAAGCTTTGATACCATGCTTAAGGCACAGTCTTGTCCTCATAAGAGAGAGTATGATAAGGAAAGATACAGCCCTTTGGATTTTGATAAAATCCAGGGTTACCCACATGCTGCCCCTAGGGGAATCAATAAATATTTACCCAAGTTTAAAGGTGGTGTTGAGGAATCAGCATCAAGACATATTCAGCTTTTTATTGATTTCATTGGACACTGTCAGGTTGAAAAAGAGGATGTGGTCATGAAGCTATTTGTCAGATCTTTAGAAGGTGTGGCTGATGATTGGTTCACTTGCTTACCAATGCACTCCATTGTTTCATGGTATCAGCTCAAAACTTTGTTCCTTGATACCTTTGGTGATGTATCTAGTTTTGGTAGAGGTCAAGAAGAGGAAGAAGTGGTTGAGAGGGTAGGACAGAGCACTGACCTACTAAGTTGTAAACAAATATCATATTTTCTAACCACAGAATATCAAAGACGTGCACACAACAACTCTAGGTTGTTGTGGGCAACTCATATCAGTCTTGACGATGAGGACCTGCAAGATGCAAGGTATGATGCAAGTGATTTCGATGCCCCTTCTAATGGTGATCTTGCAGATCATGATGACACTGATTTCAGTCTTAAATCAGATTGTGCTTCTGAACCAGAGTTTCTCAATGATGAGCAAGATTGGGATGATGATGACAGTTGGATAGCCCATGAAGATGAGTTAGAATCCTTTGGTGACTCTCATTGCTAGAATGATGAAAAATAGAGCCAAGTGAAAAGAGGAAGTGGGAGTAGTAGTTTAAACCATCATTGCACTAATGATGTGCCTCCTACTGAAAATGATATAGAGCAGTTACAAGATGTGTTGAATGGTGAGTGTATCCCTTTGTATACACTTGATGAAGTTTTCATAGAATGTGACAATATGCAGGGCACTGGAGCTAGTTGTTTTCAGCTTCAGGGTAATGTAAATAGTGAATATGACAGCTTGTTGTCACATAACAGTCAACATTTTGAAAGTATGCCTGACTTTCAAATGCATAAGGATCATGTACATGTTTATAATGATGAATATGACAACCTATTGAGAGGTACTAACATGTTTTATCAGGCATCTATTTGTGATCAAACTATGTTTTCATATGGTCTTGATCAGTATTCACAGGTATTGCCACACGATACAGAATCAAAGAATCAAGAGTGTGGCAATAATAAAGTTTACTGGATCTGGTTGCCAGTTGAAGATAAAACTAAATAGAGAGCAAGTTTTCACTTGCACAGAGGCAACCTGACACTTATGTTTGCAGAGGTAGAATCATTCATACTGTTGCGGATTGGCAGAGGCAAGCACAAGTTAGGGAATGCCAGCTCATTTAGCAGAATTGTATTTGATAGGGGTAAATGTTGGCTCTCATTTTTCATTTGGTGGCCTATATCATCAAATGAAATAAAGAATCAATAGAGTGACTCTTGAATTGCCTGTTCATGACAATTCTCGAAGTGGTGCTTCATCTGAAGCATTTCTTTTTCCATGAACATTAGGTTAGGTTTTTTCTTTTCTAGTCGGTTTTGTTTTGTTGTGTCTGCTAACCTTATCCAGTTAGCTCCTGGTCTATTTTTGGCTTTTTGTTCTGGTCTGCTCTCCCAGTGATCTGAATTCTTGTTATACCCATGGGGGGCATACATCCCCAACTAGAGCCTATGTTAGAGCCTTTTTTGGTTGTCTTTCAGGTTCTGGTTGTGTGCCCTTGTTTTTCATGATATAACTTTAGCTCTGGGGTGTGTTTCATTTTGGCACATGGGTTAAATGGGCTCCCACAAGGGTTGAGCCTAGCGTGCTAGTTTTAAACTCCCCGTTGGGGTAGCCTGTGTTAGGGTTTTTCTTGGTTTTTCTCTTCCCCATTTTTGGGATTTTAGTTCGGTTCCCCTTTCTCTTTTGCTTGCCTTGGTTTTTTCTTTCGGAGTCGGGGGCAGAATGGATGCTTGAACGAAACTAGAACTTTTCCAAATTCTGAAGTTCTAGTTCCTATTCACGCATCTGTCCTGGTTCCGATTCTTTGTGTTTGGTGTTTCTTTTCCTTTCTGCCCTGCGTCGGTCGCTGGTTGTTTTCCTGGCTCCGCCTCTTCACTTGTCTTTTGTTTTGTTTCCTTTAGCGGGCGTGGGACCGAAGTGGAATCGGGTTTTGGAACCCTTCTCATGCTAATGGTTACAGGTTTTGCTCCGACCCCGGCTCCGCTCGCTTTGTTTTCCTTTTGCTTTTGGTGGAGGCGGAACCGGGTTAGGGGTTTGTCTTAGAACTTTTTGCGAGGTTCCTATTTTCTTTTTGTCTCCACCCCCACGGCTGTTTGGTCTTGTTTTGGCTCTGGCTCTGTATCCGCTATCTTTTGTGGAGGTGGGGGCCGGATCGTTTCAGGTCTATTGTTTTCTTTTCTTTCTGGATGTTTCTTCTAATCCTTCGGTGACCTGTCCGACCGGTTCATTCTTCACTTGTGGTTCCCCTGAGCCCCTTACTTTGTCCATCACCGGCCCCTGGCTGCCATTTTTACCGGCTCTACCTTGCCTTCGGCATGGCTTTTGGTCTTCAGGCTAACTTCTTGGCGACTCCGGATTGTCTCCCCGAAGTCTCTGTTGGCTTGTGTTCTTTGTGTCGAGGAGATGTCTCCCCAACCCCCATTTGTTTGGCCGACTGTGGTGGCCCCCATTTTCCCTTCGATATGTTGGCATCTGTTCAGGGTGATCTCTCGGCGAACTCCTCTTGGTCTCAACGATAGGAACATTTGGAGGTCTTCGACGTGAGTTATACCTTTCGTTGAAAGGTCTCGGTGATGTCATCTTGTTATGCCGACTGGTGATGGAGGACTTAATGCTTCAGTGAAACTTATATTTCGGTGTGTGGTCTTAGCGAATCTGTTGTGTCTTGCCAACGGTATTTTGTGTTTTGCTTTCGGCATGGGTTATACCTTTCGTTGAAAGGTCTTGGTGATGTCGACTTGTTATGCCGACCGGCATTTCAGGGTTCTTCGATATGGCTAATGTTGCTTCGCTATAGTGTCTCAGCGAACTCAATGTGTCTTGCCGATGGGGTTCAATACGTGGCTTTCGATGTAACCCGATAGAATCTCTATGATGTCTCCCCAATGGTCGGATCCTACGGCGACAGTGTCAAATAAAAAGTGCTTTTTGGGGAGAAAAACCTTAAGCTGTAGTGGCATGACAAACGCCAGGGGACTTTCGGGGAAAGGAAATGACATCTACAGGAGGTCCCCCCGAGAGCGATAAGCTATAGCAACTGTGAACAAAATGAAAGGATTGCTTCGGTGTGAGGTGTCCCCCTGTCTCGGCGAATGGAAAGCACATAAAAGAAATACATTTCGATGAAGCATTTTGAACCTATATGACATCTCAATGACAACGGCTAATGGATATTTTAAAGGTGGTTGTCTGATCATGGACAATCAACGGTCGAGTTTCAAGCTAAGCCATGGTCAGGGTTTTTTCTATGTTCGCGCCAGAAACCTGGTGCATTCATGGTGACAGAGAGTTGGTCGCTGGCTCCACCGAACCAGCATTCATGGCGACGCGGCTCTGGTACAAGGATGGCATGGATCGAATATGGACGTGCGGATTTGACATCGATTTCCTGGCTTCTTTCATGCGGGAGTGTCTTTCCTGCAGCAACCCAACCAATGACATTTATGAGGCCAGAGAAGTAGTTGAAGAACATGGCGATTAGGGTTTGACATGGCGCTGATGTGGCTCTGAGCTGGATGGCATTTCTGGAGCTGTTTAAAAGGAACTTCTGAATCATTTGTAGGGGTCTAGGGCCAGAAGTTAGAACAAAAATCTGAAGAGAAGAGCACTAAGTCACAGAGTTAGGATTTTACCAGATTTTGAGGTTTAGGGTTATAGTCTGTAAATTGTGAGGTCTTGGACACATGTATGAATCTGAATGTATAGATTGAGATCTTTAAGTCTCTCCTTTGTATTGTGCGTATGGATTGCTAATGAAATTTGATCAAGGATCACTTATTTAATCATTTTAATGTAACGTTTTACTGTCTGTTCTAGTTGTTGCTCTTATTCAAGGAATAAGTTAAATGCTTTAATCATATCAGAGATTCATATGTATGATAGGAGGATTTGATAAGTAGTCTTATAGATCTGATCACTAGTTGTGAGACTAATAAGGTTAATCTTCCAAAGACTTTAATGTCCAGAGTAATGGTTCCTTCTATTTGCATATTATTGTGACTCCTAGCCCAATGGATATGGCACTGATCTGATATATGCTATTTGTCTTTAGGGTTCTAGTCTTCTTGCTCAAGATCAATCATTTTATTTAATCAATCTTGTTTGATGTCTTGCCCTACCTCCTGGTTGTTGCAAGTATTGTGTTACTGGGAATCTAGCCATATTTGAGGTTCTCAATACTTGGCATCAAGAGTCATCTACTATAAAAAGCAATGTATAGTCTTATTTGAGGCATTGTGTGGGTATACCCGCCCTGGTTCTACAGAGCCTAAAGTGCAGAAGATCTCAGTCTTTGACTGAATCTTGTCAGTTGGTCCAGGTCCTCCGAGCTGCCCTTGACTGGAGATGGCTACTCCATAGGTAGAATAGGAGACCAACCTGGTTGCTCATTAAAAACAACCAACAATATGTAGAATAGTTTTAAATATATATATAGTAAAGTGGACATATTTTTATATTTTCCTAATACTAGAAAATTTAATAATACCTTCATTCCTTCTAATCCTAATAGAAATATTTTACTATACATTTCATTCAAACAATCTAGTTACTTTCCTCTATATTTATTCTTCGATTCATACATTTAGTTCACCAATCATTTTTGGAGTAATTTCATAAGACTCAAAGGAAAAATATGAAGAATTTTATCCAAGTTTCCATTGTATGCACCCTAAACTTTATATAATTAACTGTTTGATATAATTTCTCAAATAAATTTGTTAATGAACTGTTTGATATAATGCCTCAAATAAATTTCCAATAGTGTTTTTGACGGAGTATGATAGAAATAGTGTTTTTTATATAATGCCTCAAATAAATTTCCAATAGTTTTTTTGATATAATGCCTCAAATAAATTTGTTAATGAACTATTTCATATAGGGTGCATACAATGGAAACACTATTTCTATCATACTCCATCAAAAATTACCATGAACTGTTTGATATAATGCCTCAAATAATTTTTTTAATGAATTGTTTGATATAGGGTGCATACAATGGAAACACTATTTCTATCATACTCCATCAAAAATTACCATTAACTATTTGATATAATGCCTCAAATAAATTGGAGCTGCCCTGGTAGAAATGTATGCAAAATGTGGAAGCATAGACAAGGCATGTTAATTTTTTGACAGAGTAGAAATGTATCATAGAAATAGTGTATGTTGAAAAGGTTTTAGAAACTTTCAAACAAATGCAATTTCAATTCAACAAATTTGAAAAATTTAGCATTTAGGGTTTCAAAATTTAACAAACAAATGCATTTTGAACTCTACGAAATTTGAATTTGACAAACCTGGTGCTCGATATGCAAGTTGGGTTGATGAACTTTGGAGAGATGAAGTTGAGTTTTCCTTCGCCGGAGAGATGAAGTCGAGTTTTTTCGCCATTTGCAGATCATGGTCTCCATTTGCCGCATGCACAAGCACAGGGAAAGCAAATGGTAAAAAGCGAAAATGATAGTTGAAAATGACAATGTTTTTTTTTATGTCATATTTAAGAGGGTTCAGTCGAACCCATGTTCGACCGAACCACTTTAAATATTATTATTTTTGTTTAGGGTTTGGGGGTTCGGTCAAACATATAATGTGGTTCGGTCGAACCATCGACCGAACCCATTGAGTTTAGGGAAAGGAAAAAAAATGAAATTTCCTTCCTCATAAAATTTGTAAAACACTATTGTGGTTTGACCCATACCTGGGTGTTTGATTTTTTTTCTTCTCCAATTTGGTGAGGAAAACTTCAATTTTTGAGCCACTATACACATGAAAATTAAGCCTTTAATGCCACATCAAATAGGTATAAGAATTTGATTTTAAATATTGCTAAAAATGTGCGAAAAGTGCTTTGAAATCATGCCCGAAAGATCAATAAATAAAACACACAACCAAAAAATGATAAATTAAAGACAACACATTTTTTTTGGTGTGAGGGATTTCTTGTGCACATGGATGCTCCTACATCAAACAACCTGAGTAAGAGAAATGTTTCATGAGTGGGAACTCATGAAAATTTGAAGATCCTATGTTTTTTCTTCATTCATTTTTCCTCCTCCTCTTTCATTCTCTTCATCTTCTTCCAACATCTTGTTGGAACTAGCTTCGCTCTCCTCCAACAACTCTGCTCACCATTCTTATTTCCTCTCATGGATTTGTATGCACCACGAACTATCCTCCTTGTCCAATGATTCTCTCCTTTCCTAACCTCTTTCATGGGATCCAACCCACAAAAATCAAACCACCTCCACCAAATTTCCCCATCATGCACATCAACACATGTAGCATACACAAAAAAAAATTCCACTACAACCTCATGTAAACCAACATTTTCCATTTGTTCTTCTCCATGCCTCTCAACCCTCAACATCAAAAATGAATACAAAATAATATCATCACAAAATGCAATCAAATTTACCTCCTCATTCTTTGTTGCAATGTTTCTAGTGTCATCTTCAGTGACAACCTTTATTTCATCCTTCACTATGAGGTTTTTATCTACTCTATCTACTCTCATCATCATCTTCACATCTTTAACTATTGTACCAAGTCTCCCAACTATAGCATCTTCATGGAAATAGAAATATTCCATGTATCTACCTCCTTCTTGTCATTTATTTTCCACTACATGATTCAGCTCTTCATGGTCTTCTACCCAACTTCCTTCTAGCATCTGGTTTATTTTCTCCATCTCCTCTTTCCATAGGATTTCATTCTCTTCTTCATCCACTTTCTTTTCAAACCTAGGGCCTTCAAACTTTATTATTTTTGCATCTACATCTTCTTCATCTTCATTTTTTATTCTTTCATTAGGGTATGCTTCCACTGCACATTCTTGTTTCTCATTGCTCTCGACTATTTTTCCATGGTGCAGTAATTCCAATCTATCCAACCTTGCATTTATATCCATGATCATCGAGGAGATCCTCCTCTTTTGATATTTGCTCCAACCTTCCCATATCATGGGCTTCTTCCTCATGAGTATACCCATCTCATTTGTTGCTACAATACATCACATGTTCTACAAAAACTATTTCTCATGACACACTACCCACTACCAAACAAAGACTCTAGAAGATGCCCCCTCTACCCACTCTCTCTTTCTCTCAGTGGAGGAACTCTACACCTTTTACCTAGCTTTATCTTTTTGGAGGATAGTAGTCACATACCCTCTTTCATACCTACGACAACAAACTTTCTCACAACTCTCTCTTGTAGCTTCACCACTCACCAAAAAAACATCTTACAACAAACTCATACTCAACTCATCTCACACCCGAACAAGACCAAATTGCTTTGATACCATTTGATGCAGTCGAAAACCAAGACCTTGAATCGAGGTGTTGATTTTCCCAGCCACCAATCAAATCCTTCAACTTTATTAGATACTTATAGGCAATGGAATGAACCCACATTTAAATTTATTTAATTCCATTAAACTTCTAAAATTCTGCTCAACAACTTGTGGCATAGCACATTTTTGAAAACTAAATTGAACCTACAAATGAGATTATTTTTGTCTAAAAAATTATGAAATGGAAGCTCCCATATTCATCGTTGGGAATACATGTCCACTATATTTTTTAAAACCTCAAAACCATGATACCTTTCAATCCAAAATTTTAAAAAATCCTTTTATGAACACTGGATTTTGACCCCTTCTAGCAATTTTTCTCAATTCTCATCTTTTTCCCCAATTTCTTTAAAATCATGTTGGGTCATGCTAATAACAACCACAAAATGATTAAATTTAAAATCTTATTTAAAAATCAGATTGCCTACAACATACATGAAGGTACAAGATTCAAATTTGCAAAACAATGTTACTCCTAAAACAACTATATATAAGAGAGCATGTGTAAACTTCATACATTCTGAAAAAGAAAAAGCACTTGCAACATACATTGAATTCAAATAATTTCATCTTCTAGACAGAAAAGTATTGTTTTTTCCTTTCCCTACAATATTCTCACCTTTTTTTCATTCTTTTCTTGGTCCAAATCTTTCCTGGTAACCTAGATGTGCTTTTTTTTCCTCTCCTAGAAAAAGCCTTCAATTCACATTCAAAATTTTCTCTCCTGCTTCTCAATCCACTCTCTCCACTCCTTCAATGCCCATCTTTCCATTTTCCCCACAAGACATTTTCAAAATTTAAGATATGTAGTTACAAATTATAATAAATACCCACTCACATGGTTGGGCGTTGGATTTTTTCTCCTCCAATTTGGTGAGGAAAACTTCAATTTTTGAGCCACTACACACATGAAAATTAAGCCTTTGATGCCACATATGCAATAAGTATAAGAATTTGATTTTAAATATGCTGAAAATGTGTGAAAAGTGCTTTGAAATCATGTCAAAAGATCAAAAATCAAACACACAACCAAAAATGAGAAATTAAAGACAATAATTTTTTTTGGTGTAGGATTTCTCATGCATCCAAATGCTTTGACACCAGTAATGGTACAAATTGGAATAAAAATGGAATAACACATCAAAGAAGGATAAAGCACGAAATTCCACATAGATAGGTAGTGATCTAACATCATGTACATGTATTTGAAAGATATCCATCAAGCACATACATTTGTAAGTAATATGGTACAAGTCTTAATTATTTAAGGTTGTAAAGTATATATTCATTATGGAAATCATATACCAAATAAGGAACCCTAGGTGAGATAGTTTATGAGGAGTCAATGCAGAAATATAGTGATTGTCTAGAGTATCATTATGAGAAGGAAAAAAATGATCATTTGTATAAAGATAAAGGAATTCATTATATATTTTATATTTCATATAAAATCAGATATATCAAAGATGACTAGATTTGAAGGGTGGGGATAAAAACCTAAATATCAAACCCTATGGTGTGTAGGGTAAGTATCAAATAGATCTTACAATAAAGTGCAAACCCTAGGATGAAAATAAAGAAATATAAACACTAAAGGTTGGATCCAAACCCTTATTAGATTTAATATGAAAGACATGGGATAACAAAGTTAAATCTAAAATCCTAATTGTGAAGAATAAAACATAGGAAGTGTAAAAAATTCAGGTTCACCATTTTATGGGGGGAAAATCACACTAACGTAAATAATCTAGGCTAATTAAATAAAATTATAGCAATTAACCTAGAGATAATTAAGTTGAATTGATATCAAATAATTAAAAATGATATAATAAATACATAAATTAATTAAATTAATTGCAAGGGTACTGTTAGGATTGAAAATCAACCTCAATTTTCCACTGGTCCTCATCACCTCAGTACAACCATTTAAATTTACACTATGGGCATCATTCCTTAAACCATCATATTTGCATAATAAACCTAAATTTGTCATAATAATAATCCCTTTCAAATCCATTTTATCAAAAACATTATCCAAAAACTGCCCTCTTTATCTCCCCATAATTGCTACCTTAATACACATTTACCCATAGGACCGCAAATAAAACAAACACATATCAACGGGACAATATCATTTCAAAGAGAGCTATATCTTACTCCCTTCGATGGGCCGATGGAGCAGGTTGACATAAAATATCGAAGAGAGTATCGTATATTGAAGAGACATATTTTGATGTCCCCTCGATAGCCCGAAAAGAAATATATCAAAGACACTTGAAATTTTCAAAGGGATACATTGTCATGTCTCTCTTATAGACTAAAATTCAAGACACCGAAAGAGCATAATATTTCAATTGTGTCAAAATATTTTGGCATTTAGGAAATAGAAAAACATCTCTCAGACATAACCGATTATTATGCTACAATACTTAATGAATAAATACATGGTTGGCAGAATGACCATTTCAAAGAGAAATTGGATTATCGAGATGAGTGATGTATAAGTCCCTTCAACATTATGAAAACAACTCAAAAAGAGATATCGAAGAAAAAATCTTATATCGGGGGGACAACAATGAGAGTCCCTTTGATCGCTCCAATAACACAAAGGGGAATATCTCAAAATATAATAAAGTAATAAATAAAGCAACACCAAGGAAATGGTTTTTGAAGGGACCATAAGATATTGAAGGGAAGTAATCGCATGTCCCTTCTAAACTCTGAAAAAGGAACAAAGGCATAAGGACATTGAAGGGAAAAGGAGGTATCAGTGAAAGTGGAATCATAGTCCCTTTGATACAACGAAAAGGTACTCCTCACCTAGCTGACATGACCGGTGAAGTTTTTGAAGAGACAACTAACATTAATGCCACCATTGATTAGCAAGTTGGCATGAATGATATTTATGAACTAGAGTCGGATGATATGTGCCAAGTCTCGATCATATTTTTCTTGTAAGATCTCAAATCATACGCGAGTTGGAGCTGAAGTTGGAGAACACATGATTGCTCGATAGTGAGGAAGCTCAGAAGAGCTGGCACTGGTTCAAGTAAGTATCCAAGACTCAAACTGAATATTTTAACGAAGTTACTTGAATTAAAAAAGAGCTAGGGTTTTAAAATCATGGAAGGAACATCAAAAAAACCTAAACTAAAAAGATAGAAAATAGAAATGAGGCCATTAAATCAAGACTTAATTGAAAAATATCCCAGCTCTGGATCAAGGTCTAGGCAAACAACCCAACTAAATCCTTCAACCGAGAAACAAGAAGATAAACAAAGAAACCTAGGTGATGTATGGACTCCACAACGAGGATATGATATGTTCATATACCACTATAGGAAGAAGTATAGGCATAAGCCCATGTCCAATCCATGGAGGACGAATCTAGGAAAACTTGTAATCCCAAAAGTGTTTGTCAATATAGAACTAATCAAGGTACTGGCTAAAAATTTTAATCCCAAAACACGGACAATTCATTTACATGACAGGTCATATTTTCTCCCCATTACCAGGGATTATATTTCTATGGTTTTTCAATTGGATTTATCTATGAATATGCCACTTAGAATTAGAGATCTTTTGGAAGAATATCATACTACATGGAAACAAGTTACAAAAGGTGGAGAATGCCTTTGCATAGACCCCGAGATACAGGAAATCAGCTAAAAAGGTTTTCCAGTGATGAACGACCTCCATTTTCTGTTGAATTATTTGAAGAATATTACCATTGTACCTACTACTCAGATGGACAAGTCTTAGGAATATATTTTCCTACCGAAATGGATATAGCTCCTATGGTCCTAGCAGCAAACATTCAAAATTAGGATGCTAGACCATTTGATTATGTATAATATTTGGAAGAAGTTGTGATCGGGTCACTTACATCTATAAAAAAAAATAGTGATGCAATCAATTTCAAGTAGTATTCTTTGCTTATGCATATGATTTTATATGAAGGACAATTTATGGGGATTTGGGGTGAAGAGTTAAGAATCAAGGACTTGGACGAGGCTGGAAACATAAGACCAGTATAGATGCGGACCTCAATTTGGGATAGTAGGTGTGTGAGGTCACATTACTTATACTTCAAAGAATAATTTGTGAAACGCTTGTATAAATTGCTTGGCCATCCTTGTGATTATAGCATGTCCCTAGAAATACAAAGATTTCTTAGACCCAAGGAGAAGGATCCAAGGGGAAAAATAAACCAAAACTTGGGGACTGGTACACATATGATGAGCACTATGATTAGGGTGTATGGGTTCGAAGAAACTCCATTCCTTCTACCCATAATAGTTCCTGATAGAATTTCTCACTTAGAAATAGTGAGGTAGTTGGCTTATTTGGACTACATGCGTCTCAAAAGTTGTGGTAAGTAGTCTCTCATGCTCGGGACCTTATGTTTTGGTGATTTTTCTGTTATTTCTGAGAAAGGATATGATTCTATTGGCATCAAGTTAGATCATTATAGCATGCCACAAGGGAATAATCTAGAGAGAAATTTGATCCCAAGCATTTTATTCATGATTCCAAAATGACACAGAAATTGAAAAAGTATGAACATGAGTTCTTTGTTGATGATGTAATTAGAAATTGTAATGAGTCTCAAGTAGAAAAAAGGAGAGATGCATATAATAGGATAATGATGGTATAGATGTGGAAGAAGAATCATAATCCATCATATACATAGGCCTTTCATGAAATAAAGGACCCTCTAGAGAGAATTGAGCAATTAATCTTGCATGAAGATGAATTAACTAAGGATGCACCTTTTGTAGCCTTCAACAAAAGAAGAGATACTTGTTCTAGGAGGAAATCTGAAAATATAATTCCTCTATGCCATTCATCACCATAGCCAACTCTGGATGTTAGCTTCTCAATAGAAACTCCCATGAAATGTGAAGAAGACACTGAAGAGGAGATTGAATTTGCACAAGTAAATGCACCCATCATCCCACAATATCAGCTACCACCACAAAGGACTATTTTCTTGTTTGAAGCTTTAAAAAAACTTTTTGATGATGTGAGGCATCATGTCAATCAATAATTTACTTTAGATAATGCTTTTATTCAAACCCCATAGTTTAGATCATTCATTTATGAATATAAGGGTAAAAAGATAAGAGAGAAGATTAAATAAATTAGTTTGGAACAAGAAGTTGATTCCTTGAGAGAACTACAAAATGAAGTTGACAAATAAATGGAGAATATCACTCCTAAAAGAGGGCGAGAACTATTACAGGAGGTTGGGGTTATGCTTCTCCTAGGGTGGGATATTAATTCAGCCATAGTATTTGATAGTTTCAAGAGAAGAGAGAATACGACTTTGCAATTAATTGATGAGGCAAGTGATAAGATTTATACTGGTTCAGGATACAATCCAGACAATGCCACTTTACAGATTTGGGATCTGTATCCACCAGGGAAGAGGCCCACACTTATTGATGATCCTAATCAAGTCTTTGGCCATCTTCTAGTGCAGAGAGTGGGAGATAGAGACCCTATCGAAATAATTGAATTGAATATCAATGTTGCTAAATTCAACAAACACAAGTTGAAAAACCAATAAGAGATAATAAGAGGCTTGTTTATGAGATTGAAAGACTAAAACAAGAAGTGGCTAACTACAAAGATAAACTACCTTCTTCCCTAGGCCTTTATTATCAGTTGGTGGATTGTGAAAGTAAGGTGCTAGAAGCCATGTCTGAAACCATATACTAGAAGTGAAACAATGAAATAATTCAACAGAAAAATGATGAATTAGGAAAGAAGTTGAAGATCACTAAGTTTGAAATGGCTTCAAAGTTAATAAAGAAGAGATTTGAAAAGGTGCCCAAGAAAGTTGATAAGGTCTGGACGATCAACAGTAGAACATTTGCAGCTTATTAGGAACACAATAGATTACACCTTAGAATGAAGTAGATAAAAGAAGAAATAGAAGCCAAGGAGAATGTTGGTGAACAAGTGTTCAAAGAATATAAAGAATTATGGATATGCATGATAAATATTACACCGTGCTGGCACAAGAAATCAGTGATTTCAGCCAACCTTTGAATATGGCTCTACCAAATATCTTTGGCAATGAAGGGGAGTTAAAGGAATAAGGTGTATGGAAGGATGAACTCGCCTAGTACTTACCAATGGCCCTTGATGAGGGAAACGATGAAGCAAAGGTGATAGAGAATGCACATATATAGTTGGAACAAATTTTTACTCTAGAATTCGCTATGAAAGATATCATCAGCAACGTCGATACTTATGCTAAAATAGGAAATATCGAGCACTTGTCTAAAGTTAACATATTTATTGCTCAAACAATGTGAGAAGTAAAAGTTATAAAATTCTCGCAACAAATATCCTTCCTTTCAAATCTTGGTTCTTATGTCACCTGCAATGGAAGAGAAGCATCACTCAAGTTCTTTTCCACCAACCACAAACTCATATGCGGTCCCCCGCACATCTATCATTCAATAGATGGCCCTTCCCTTTGATGAAGAGATTGGTAGAGTAACCAGATAACTGAAAGGGAAATGAAAAACTTGGAAAGTCATCCAAAATCCAGTATGCACCTTCAGTATCTTATGCTTCTTAAAACAAATCATATTTTAATCATCTTGATAAAAGCACATACTACTATGCCTTAAAGTGGAAACAAACATAGTTTAATTTCCAATGTATTAATCTGGAACAATAAGGTTCCAATACACTTGTAGGCTTGCAGCCTTAACATGGAGACTACATCTTTCTCTTCTAGAGGAAATCTAACAGCACTTCAATACCTGCAATATTCAAGACATCCAATATATAGAGAATACAAGCATGAAGGTAGATTCTAGAACAAGCTACAATAAATGGGCGTCCAAATCCATGTGGCACATTTTTCAAACACATATTTGACTCCTATAACACTTGTCACATGATTCCTAACCCCCTTACATGCCTCCATATTTGGACGCCCCAAATTTTCTCATAATAGGTATGACAGATGCCTTACAATGTCATAGAATCTATCATATATGGCAATGCTTACTATTGTAAGAGAATGTCATAATTGACTAAATATATAATATGCCTCTTACATTCTCTTACAACTGTCATAGGATCTGGCTCTTACACATCATAAGATCGTCATATGAATCCATCATAAGAATCTGTCATAGAATCCCTCAAAGATGTTGACACATGTCAAAGAATATCTTCCCAAAGTGGGATGCCTACATTGCCATGTGGAGACCACAACATCCATGGAACATCCCATGTCACCTTTCAATATGTTGACAACTCACCGTGCCAAGTCACATTAGATGATAAATTAATGTGAGCAAGAAAATACAACATAAGCATTAATAAATTAATATTTTAATGCTAGGAAATTGCAAAGGTTGAGACACCTTAATTCCCAACAATAATGACAACCAACTGAGCATACTGTTGTTTCCTACATAACTAGAACTTTTAAACCCACAATCTAGAACTAGCATTTAATATTGGATCACGGTGAACTAACAATGGAGCCAAAGGTAGCCACGCTACTTTGGCCAAAGTGTTCTTATTCAATAATTCAAATGAATGTCGTCTATCACATACACAAGCTCCCTCCCATACTGGATAAACAATCCTAGGATTAAACACAAGCTAACCTAGTTAAATCAATAACTTAGCTAAGAGTAACACATATGCCACTCATGTACAATCATATCTAGTATGTAATACTTATGGAAAACACAACCCTCCTATTATGGAGTACATACAACCACATCACAAAACAACATACTAGCTTCATATTCCTTTCCAAGGCATTACTATTTTCTCTAAATACAAGTACTCATAATAGAAAAATCACAACAAACATGGAGAAAAATATTTCAAAACCAAAACAAATATAGAAGAAATATCCTCATGCCTATTTTTTGCTATCCAATCAAATGACTGCAAATTGGTTTCCCACAACAACAACTACTCAAACTTGATTCCTTCAACTGTACCACAATAACTCTCTTCTCTCAAGTTGATGTTATACTTCACTCAAAATAATAATTTCCTCACAAATACTCTTAGCCCTCTCTAAAATTAACAAAATATTGCAGCAATGAATTGCAGAGAAAAATGTATAAACCATTGTTCACAAAGTATATGGGATGCATCCCAAACTAGTGAGATTTCCCCACTATTTATATAGGAGAAAAGTCACTCTCCATCCTACAGATTAGGCATGTATGTTGACAACAAAGTCCATGCATAATCACTCACTCCTCACAGCTAAAAGGTGGCACAAATATAAGAACTTACTCAGCTAATCATAGCTACAGATCACCCCTAATGATTGACAACAATAAGAGACTTATTCAAATCAACACATGATTGATATGGTGTAATTCAATTTTTTCATATAATGAACATCTACAACAAATGGGTTTCATAAGATGGTGTCAAGGTAATTTACTCTCTTTCCAATAGTTGGCAGTTTGCATTGTATTTGAATTAGTCAATATCAAATATGCAATACATAGAATGCATCGACTTACTCTTGGCATGAGTCAACTAATTACATTTATCAATTTGACCACTTCAATGATTTGTTGTTCACAACTTAATACACCTTTTATAGCTATTGATATTAGCACATAGAAATAGCAATAAGAAGTTTACTAAGTCAAAGACAATTCCCAAATAAGGCGTCGACCAAGTCTTCCATTTATATTGACTTTATAACTGCCATAAAACTTGCATAATACTTGTTCTTTTAGCATGGATAGCTTGAGTAATATCCAGCCTCCAAAATACAGTCACAAGCATTACATACCCAGCCTAATTGTTTGCACATTACTTGTTGTACCCTCACCCTTTACTCGGCACATTGAAACTAACTTCTTCCTCACATAGTGCACATCATTCCTAACTCTCCAAGTCTCACTCATCAACTAAAGGATATGAAATTCCAATGTATGGTAATAAATGTGCAACCTAAGCTAATCATGTATACAAATTGGCCAACACATATATGAAATTATTTTCATATTTCAGCGCTATATATGTGTTGCGCTTATATAATATTCCATAGTCTAAACCATGTGCTAATAGAGCAAAACTGTAAAATAAAACAATCATTTAATCATTTATATATACTATATATATAATATAATATATATCCATATATTATATTATTTATGCATATAATATATATATATATATTTACAAACAAATATAGGGTAAGTGCATGGATCTATGACACAATTTTGGTTCTTAAGATGCCACTTTTTTTTTTAAATCAGAAAAATTTGATTTGCACGAGAAAATGAAGATAGTTACACTCAAAATTTCAAGATGCAATAAGAACAAGAGTTGTGTTGTGCAATTTTGCACACACACCCCACTTGGAGTAGGGACCCTCTATTTTTTTTATTTCAGATGTCTCTTGGACCTCTGGTTTTTATTGGATTTGTCCTTCCAAGGTCTTGGGATGTTGGTCTTGCTTACCTTGGTCTTGCCCTGAAGCTTGAATCGATCAGACTTGGTTTTTGGTGGAAGTCCGGGTTTTGACCTGGGTCCGGGATTTTCTGGCTCACTTGGATTTTCCCGGATCTTGGTTCATCTTCTATCAATGTCGGATTTTCTGGATCACGTGGATTTTCCCGGACTTCGTCAGAGTCCCAGAGGGGTGCGTCGTCCGCGGAATTCATGCTCACCCGGATAGTTCGTCTGGCTTGGATTCTTCTAAAATTCCGTTTCAACCTCGAGTTTTTGGATTTCCTCAATATGTCTTGTCGGTCATTAATGCTTGAGGTACGTCTTCTCTGGCACGAGTGTGGGTGAATTTAAGGTCTTTTGGCACTCTTCCTAATTTCATTATTCATTTTCTATTTGCTCTAGCTCTTGAGTTTGTTCTTTTGAGCTTTGGTTGTTGGATTTGGTCTGCTTGTGTGTGGATTCCTTGGGCGTTTGTGTTGATATTATCGCCGCTAGGGCACCCTGATTCACAGTGATCGCCTTGGGATCGAGGTTCATTCGGATTTAATCCATGGTAAGTCGTTGACTTCTCCTATTGTTTTGCACTTGTGATTGAATCTTTCAAGTTGTTGTTGATGATTATTTGGGTCGGCCCTTCTTGTTTTCATGGTTACATATTTATTGAATTAGGTTTTGAACTCATCTTTCCACGGGTTTTTACGTCTACACTGTGCATCCCTTTGTTTTTTGATTGAATGCTGGGTATACCCCTATGACTGGGCATTCTTGTTAGGACGTTGCCTTGTTGGCGCGTAATCTAGTATAATTTGTGAGGGTAGGGTTTCGGTATGTCTGCCCAAGGTTGTTAAGTTTGGTGGAGTTGTCATGACCCTCTTGTCCTATGTCTGGCTCTACCTTGTTCGTAGCACTTGAGACCCTGGTGTGCCCTAGTTTAATCATTCTGAGGGAGAGTGCCTGAATTTTGAGCTTGCTCTAACTCTCATGGCGGAGGTTTGGCTGTTAACATTAGGGCATCATTATTTCATCGCAAGGATCAACCATTTGAGAGTTTTGGGAATTTAAATTCAGGTACAATCAAAATTTGGCTTATTGGGTTTGAGTTCATGTTCGTTGGATTCCAATAGGGGGGTTTGTATGATCACTCGATTAACAGTCTGCACGTCAAACGATCATCGATTTTTTGAGGTGTCCTCGGAATATCTGTGCACCTGAATTTTCCCAGACTTTTCCTTTTCCCCAGAGTATGATGAGTTCCCAAAATTTCAAGTTGTCCGCAGAAATCTGAACTATCCGAATTTTTTCAGTTTTCTGCCTGGTTCCACTTGATTTTGATTTTCGAACTTGGGGTAATGAATCGAATGTTGAATAATGATTTCTTGTTGTTTAATGGGTGAATCTTATGATAATAGTGCATTTCTTTTGTCTATATTGATGATTTATTTCATGAAATGATGTTTTGGCTACGAGAGTCCGTCTGGGTTGGATTTCTCTAAAATTCCGCCCTGACTGGATTTTCCTGGATTGACCCATTTTCCCAAATTTTCGAGATTGCTAACTAATGATTTATCTTAATGATTTCATGTAGTTTTGAGGCTAACCTTTTGATTGAAATATGCATGATAATTGGATTTTCATGAGGCTTTTTTATGAATGTAGGTTGAATCGAGCAAGGCATCGGCAGGAAAATCCAAGGGAGATACAAAGGGATCCTCAGTTACAGATGGTAAAAGAACAAGGCTGGATATGAAGAATCAGTTTCCGGATAGTAAGGTGGCTTCAGTTTGGTCAAAGGTCTCGGATACCAATGTAGGAGCTTGGAGATATGAAGAGTTCAAAGAAAGGTTAGCTCAGAAGGATTTATCAGTCCTGACTAAGCGAATGGTGAAATCCAAATTGGCTCATGTGGCAGGATTTCCTCATGCGGTTCAATGCTATGAATTGATATTGGAGTGTGCCCGGCATTATGACTTTGATACATAGAGGATTGTCAGCACTAATGGAAGAGTATTGGTGAATTTTAATCCAGTTTCCATTGCCCAGGCATTTGATATGCCAGACTTATCGTCTGTGTGTGCCTTGGACATGGACTTGGCTAGGACTTATTATGAGGATGAACCTACCAAAGCCCAGCAGATGATCAATTCCTGGCTGGAAAAGCCAAAATCTCATTTCTCCAAGCTGCCTAAATAGTTACACAGGGTCAAGTTCTGACAAGATATATATGATGCAATCACATTGTTAAGCAGGGTGGCGGGCTTGAAGAGTGTTGGGGCATTGGAGAATTGGATGGTGCATGTCATAAATAGGATTGAGCAAGGCATCAATTACCATTGGGCAAGGATTATCAGTGCAATGATTGATAGGCAGATGAGAGATTTGCTAGAGACCAAGAAATTCACCATGACATCTTATGTGGTATATGTACTTGCCATATTTTATCCATACAGGGGATTGATTCCAAAAGGAACATTTGGGCAAGATGTCATCTATGAGGTGTACCCTGAGCTGCACCTAGGGAATCCAAATTATAGAAGAGCAAATGATGCATTCACTATGCATATTACTAGGTTGCTTCAGAACGCAGAGCATGTGAGAATTTCTGATGGAGCCAAGGAATTGATTAAAAGATATGGAGCTTGGTTTATACAATTCCCCACCTTTTCCTATATCAGAATAGATGGATGTCTGACTGCTCCATACAGATTGCCAATATATCCCACTAACCATATCATACTCTTGGAGGTTACTCGACAGATATGTGATTTTGATGCTGTTGTTAAAAAGGTGAAGCACAAGACAGGGTTTGGTGGGGACTTTCATTTGAAAATTGGTATAAGTGAGGTTTTCCCTTCAATCCAATCAGCTCAAGCATCAGGGGAGGAGTTGAGTACTTTTGGTTTCTCTTTCCATTCTAAGAGGGTAAGTTTTGACATCACTGGCGAGGCACAAAAGAAGGCTACTAAAGAATATCACCACAATGATGATCTAGAGGACTACTGGGCGAACGACAAGGATGACTTTGAGGTGAGAAAGAAAAGATATTCTAGGCTTCCAGTTGATGTAATCTAAATGTACAATGTTAAGTTGATTCCTGATCAGTTAGAGGATGATGGGAATTTAGTCCAGGATCATGCATTTGAATCAGTAAAGGATAGACCCATTAGAGAGATAAACTGGTCAGAAAGTGAGATAACTGAGCTGGAGGAATTAATGGCTCCTATTCTGAAATCCACCAAGTCATGGCTGAAACATAAAGTATGGGAATTGGAGAGCGAGAAGGTACCGTGCACCTTCAATCTGATGGGAAATTTGAATGCTCATTCTACCTCAGAGGATTCTGGAGGGGATGATTCTACAGGAAAAACTAAGGTAGGATCACCTTTTAAGATTAAAATCAGAGGCCCTAAGGAGAGTGAGCCTGAACAAAAAAGAAAACCCAAAGGAAAGAAGAGGAGTCGTACTTTGAAAATAGGTAAGTCTACAGAAGAGGAGGAGCTTGAGAAAGTAGAGAAAGAAGACACTCCTCCAAAGCCAAAAAGGATGAGGACAACCAGGGCTTCAAAGAAGAAAGATCAAGAAACTTCTAAGGATGAGGCAAACCCTCCTGTGGTTGACGTGGAAAGCTCAGGAGAGAAACCCTGGGTTTATTCAAGAAGGTCAAGAACTCCATCTCCCAAGGAGACTATGCAAAAGGCAGATCCTCTTCCAATGGCATCCCCTGTGGAACAACAGAAAGATACCTCTCCTTCATTGGGTGTACCTGAGCAAACAACTCATGAAGAACATGAGACTAGTGAGGAAGCGAAACCATTTAAGGATGGGGAACTTTATGGTGCAGCTGCTGAGTTCGAGGTAGGAGATGTGGAAATGCATTCTTCTCCTTTGGTACAGTATGAGGATTCTCCTGCAAGTAGTAAAGATAATAGATCCCCTGAGGAGGAGGATGTTCTTGTTAAGACTCCATCACCCCTGCAAGAAGAGGAGCCAGAGTTGGAAAACAAAGGTGATCAATCTCCTGAAAAGGAAACGGATGAGATGGTAGATCAGCATGAAGAGGTTAAGGAGGATGAAATCTGGGTGGATCTTACTGTTCTGGATTGGTTAAACAAAGAGATCATAAGAAAATAGGTCATTGTTAAGGACACTTCTCTCAACTGGGACGAAATGTTGGCTAAGATTGGAAAGGGTAAGAGGAAGAAGGTAGCCAAGGTGGTTTCTAAGATCGAAAGAGATGAAGCTAGTAACAAGGTTATTCATATTGCTACCCCTGCTGCTGATAAAAGTAAAGATGAGGTCACCGGGAAGGATTATGATATACAGACTATCAATCTTGGGCCTACCTCTATGGAGCAAGACATTGAAGAATATGAGGGGTCCAGTGCAGTGATCATTGGAAGATTGAGGAAGGAAACACAGTCTAAGCATGAACTAAAAAAGAGAATGAAAGGCTTAGGAAATGTCTAGAAGATTTGATGAAGCCTTTACAATCTTTTCACCCATCCTCTTCTGCTACTGTTGGTTTCCTGCCGAAGGAGACCATCTCTGAAATAGAAAAGATGAAAGCTTCTACTCTGGATACAGTAAATTGGTTGAAGGAGGTACAGGCTAAGGGATATGATGCAATAAAGGAGATCCTTTTAACTAGAAAAGATGCAGTAAGGGCTAAGGATTGGTTGGATCATGTTTTATCTCAAGATAAGGAGGACACTGATCTCTTACTATAGAAAACAAAAACAATCATGGAGTATGGTAAGGATCAGCTGGTGGTTGATGGAATCATTTCTTCATCTAGGGTTAATGAGCCTTGGGAGTGGTTTGAAGCATTGCAAATCCGACAGAAAACCATCAAGAAGATCTATAAACAAAGGAAGAAAATTGACGGCAATTTAACTAATGCTTATGATGGATGCATAACCTTTTTGAAATAATGACTGGCAGGAGGAAGATCGCCCCTAAGTACTTGAGTTTTGAACAATTGGAGAAATGGTGGCATGATGTCTATGCCCCTGATATTGAGGATTCTGTGACAGGGCACCAACTGGATGATGTGGCTACTTATCTGGCTGTAATGGATAAATATCTTGCATATAAGGGTGATTGGGATAAAACAGTTAAGCAGTCAAAGGAAGATATTGACTCAATCGAATGTCGACTCAAAATCCTACCCTTGCCACCTGTTGCTGAGTTGGATAAGGTACTTTTGAAAGTTCATGAATCGCTGGATTAGAACAAGGATAAGGGAGGCGGTAATTAATGCCAATCTCGTGATTTATGCTTCCCTATTATTATAGGGCATGTGTTGATCCGAGCTACATTGAGGAATGTGTTTTGGCCGACCTTGATGATGTATCGGCATTTAATGTGTGCCTTATTTTTAATTTCCTAAGGCTGACTTGTTTTGGCTATTTTTATTTTGTAAATGTCTGGCTAGGCCGACATGTTTTGAGGGTTCTCTTTAAATTGGAATTCTTGCCTCATTTGTAAGGGTGGAACAGATAGTAGAGAATTAGACAAGCTAGACTAAGAAAAGAGCTAGAGCATTTTGTAGTAGAGATAGTAGTTAGTTCTTTCGAGCAGGTGTTGTAACACAGAATAGTGGAATTGTTATATTTTGGTGATCTAATACAATTGAAGGCATTGTGGTTTCCCTGGTGAATTCTTTTGTGTTAGTTTATCTTGCATGGTTCATGTTGTTCCATCTTTTGAAATTGCTTGAAGAAATTGGATTAATGTTAGATTTAGAATTAGATTACTTTGGTGAATAATGTTTATGATTTCATGTTTGGAATGTTTGTAGCAATCTCTGGTCTATACTCCATTAACTATCTGATTGTAGTAGACTGGTGAAGTCAACCTGGACTATACATCTATTTGTGCTTAGTTCGATTGTGGATGAATGCCTATGATTTGAAAATCTGTATGCCTTAGAAGATTGCACCATTCTTTTGATATTACATTGTGGGTTAAGCAGGAATTGGTTATTTGAGATTGGTCCATTCCATGTATCTATCATTTGCATTGTTCATCTTAGAAATAGTTTAGGTTTATTATATCTCTTGACCCTCATCTATTGTTGTTTCTTTATCATCTGGTTAGATTTAGGATTTAAGATCATCATATTGCAAAATTTGATAAATTGGAAAGATACAGTTTGCTTGTAGTAAGGTTCGATTGTGATTACCAGCATTTTCACATATTATCTGAGTTGTTTATGCATTGTCATGACCTGACACCCGAGATACCTTGGGGTGATTTTCAGCAATTTATTGTTGAAGATTACCTTTCAAGAGAGATAGAATACCATTTTCTGTCTGAGTTGTTGCTGTGCAGAAAACACCATCAACAGATTGGTGCTAGAAGGAGGGCCTGAATGAGCTCATCAGATCATTTCTTAAATGCCATCTCTCCTGAGAGATATAGGAGAAGTACCAGATCTACCCCAGGAGAAGAAGATTTACAGGAATTACATTTCCCCACTAGGTCAAGGAGGACTCGAGAAAGGGGAGAATCATCATCACCCATCCCTTCACCAGTATCATCTGCATCCTCACTTCCAGAAGTTGAGGTCATACCCATCCCTGAGGCAATTCCCATTCAGCAACCCCAGCCTACCATTAATCAACCACAACCGCCACCACCACTTTTTCCAATGGCTTTCCTTGCTAATAATCCATCTCCCTTATTTTTCAACGCCTACAATGTTATGCCCAAGAACCCTAAGCATTTCTGTTCAAAATTTCATATTAATGACCCAAACAGGACTGCAAAAGAGCATATTAGGATCTTCCAAACTTGTCTCAAAGACAGAGGAATTGCTCATGAAGATGTTGCATGGAGGTTGTTTCCTTATTCATTAGGAGAGGAGGCTTTTACTGGTACAATCACCTCCCATCTGGTTCAATTCTTAACTGGAGTGATCTTGAAACTACCTTTTTACAGAAGTTCAGAATACCCATTAGTGCCAATGAATTTTATCTGCAATTCACTAGAGTCAAGAGAGAGGTTAATGAACCAATATCCAGTTTCAATAATAGGTTTCACCGTGCATACACCAGACTTCAAGACCCTTACATTTTAGACAATGCTACAGCCCTGGGGGTCTATTATGAAGCTTTGGACAGCCTTACAGCAACCTTCCTGAAATGGAGACCCAACCCTCCTGCTAGCCTAACTGATTCCTATACAGAAGCCATCAAGCTTAGCACGGATTTAAGGCAACATTTGACTAGACCGTTGCCTTCTTTAGGACCAGTTGCACATCTGAATCAGGTGCATGTGGTGAATCAGGCACTCGCCAATCACACCCCAATCATGAATCCAATACCTCAATTGCCTTTGGTGTCGCACCCTGTTCCCCCTACGAGCCAAGTCTCTCCTATGATGAACTTCCCCCTGTAGCAGGTTAACCAACCCCTGTATCAGCAGTAGCCAATTGGTTTCCCTACCTACTTGCAAAATTCTAAAGTGTTGCATCAGTCTATGGGATCTGCGACAATGTTTGTTCCTCCTCAGAGTAATCCAAGCTAGACCCCTTATGGAGATCCAAATAAGGATAAGATTGATGAAATGGCTGAGCAGATAAAGAAGTTAAACCTAGAGGTGACTCACCTAAGGAATCAAAACAGCCAATTACAAGCTGCTCAAAAAAATATTCAATCTAATTAGAATAGAGAATATCCACAAGGGAAGAATTTTGACAGAGGAGAGCGTAATGAAAGGGGATACAATAATGACAGGGGATATAATCAAGATAGGGGTTACAATAATGACAGAGGATTCAATAATGATAGAAGACAAAATTTTGATAGAGGACAAGGTAGTGGACCAAGATTTGATAGGAGGAAATCACATGGACAAAACAGGACGTGGAATACAGGATCCAATAATGGAGGAGTCCCCACTCCATTGGATCAACCAGTCAATCAACTTGTCAACCACTCTGCAAATAAGCCAGTCAATCAAGACAAGCCTCCCAGTGGTGTATATCTAGCTAAGGCTGCCCTGTCAGGATGGTGTAGGCTCCATAAGACAGGCCAGCATTTAGAGTTAGAATGTACAAAGTTCCAAACTGTGGTCTCTATTTTCCAGTATGAGGTGGAGAATAATGCAAATGGTCAGGAGATTGTTCCCTCCACCCCCTATGACTCTCCTGTGTTGGTATTAAATCATGCCCCTTTTCCAGCAAGTGAAGAAAATGTTCTAGAAGAAGAATCTGATTCCCAAGAAGAGAAGGCCGACCAAATCTGCAATGGAGATGAGGTTGCTCAGTTATTCAATGAGGAGGCAATAAATGATAATGGCCCCCTGGATAAGGAAGAAGCTTATGTTGAAGAAGTGCAGATGTTCCAGAGGCAGGGTTTGAGAGATTAGCCCCATAGGCGCCCACAGGCTGGGGGTCCTTTCACCACCTCCATTCCTCCTAATAATTTCAATATCCCTCCAGACCCTAATGCTAGTAATAATTCATCCTTTCCACATGTTTCCAGGCAGTACCTTTCAAAGGAAGGACAAGCTCAAATTGACCCACAGAAGGAAAAAGTTGTTCAAGCAAGTAAGGATAAGGTGGAGGAATCTTCTAGAGATGTCCCTACTAATATGAGTGAGGAGCAAATGGCTTTGTATGTCGCTGAGGAGTTCAAGAAATTAAAGGTAAACCTTTCAGCATTCGAGTTACTAAGGTTTCCTGCAATTAGGAATGCAATTCTAGGTACTTATGGTGTGCACCCAGTGTCCTTGGATAAATCTTCCATTGAGAGTATCAACAAGGCTTCTAGTTCTCAGCCTGTGAAGACACAAAACCAGGCCCATAGTCGGACTAACTTGCCCCCTAGAGACAAAGGAAAGGAGAAGGACAAGACCCAAGTTGCTCAGGTCGATACTCAGCCAACTCTGTTTCAGGGGAAGACAGAGACCCCACCATTCCTGATCTTTGTGTGCATATTCGGTAAGAATCTACATAACTATTTACTAGATTCTGATGCTTCTACTAATGTGATGTCATTCGGAGTATGTAGAGCTTTAGGGATTACACCTGCTGACTCCCAGAAGAAGGTAACTCAATTGGATAGAACTGAAGTAAATGTGGTGGGAGAATTAAACATGATTCACATGCAAGTAGCTTCTGACCCAAGAATTCAGCAGGTTATCAATATTCAAGTAGCTGATATCCCTGATTCGTATGGCCTGATTCTAGGGAGAAACTTTACTAAGGCCTTAAATGGATATGTATCTACTGATCACTCTCACATGTGGCTTCCCTGGAAAGGGGTACCAAATCAGATCAGAATTGAGAGAGAACCAAGAATGAAATACATGATTACGGAGTACCAAAATACTTCAAATGAAGTTCTGATATCGGAAGTAGACATGGGAAATTATATGCTATCAACTCCTTATGAGGAGTCAGATTTAGAGGAGGTATTGATGCTACATACGATGTCTATTGATACAGAGACAGAATCCAGCAATGCTACTATTCTGACAGAATCGATTAAGGAAGAGGAGGAATCCGAAGACAATTAGATTAGCCTACTAGACAGCTTCCAGGAATTCATTAGACAGTGTATTGAAAACCAAGTTCACCTGGGCAGAAGGACAAGCTTTGAAGAATTACTCTTACCTAATTGGTGTAGAGTGCACAATGCTTCCCATTCAGAACTGGAGTACTATTTATGCCAGACGACAGTAGAACAAGTACAGAAATACATAAGCCCAACCCCAGTGGTCAAGATAGATATACAAAGCCCTTAGGAAGACTATAAAGGAAAGAAAGCGATGTTGTCTGAGGAGCCCTCCAGCAATAATAACTTGAAGGATATGATGAAGAGGACTGCAGCTGCTGAATGTTGGACTCTCAAATTTGATGGATCTAAATCCAAGCATGGAGCTAGAGCAGGGTTTGAACTGATCATCCCAAAAGGTAAAACCTTCTTTGCAACCCATAGACTTCAATTTCACTATCCTAATAACGTAGCAGAATATGAAACATTGATTCATGGACTTCTTATGGCACTTAAGAAAAGGGTTAAGGTTCTGCAAGTTTTTGGTGATTCTGAGTTGGTAGTTAAGCAAGTAAGGAAACAATATTCATGCCACGATAGGAGAATGACTAATTATAGGCATAGGGTATGGGACCTTATTGAGGGATTTGATGCCTTCAATATTCAACTGATACCACAGCAGAACTGCAGATTCTCTGGCCCAGGCAGCAAGCACCCTGCAGCCCCTATCTTTATTAGGTTTGAAAAAGTTTACTGTAGAATTGACTCCTATGCCATCAGTTACAGACAATGTTACTAACTTTCAGGTATTTGAAGATGACAAGCATATCCTAGACTTCATCACAAACACAGATGTTTTCGCTTCCCAAATCATTGATGAAACAGAACTCCAGGAAGTAGAACTGGATTTGGAGGGAGTAATAAATTTGAAATCTAATACTATTCCAAGGGGAATGGTATAGTTGGAACGGATTTTTGATCTGGACAAGATCAAAGATCAAGAGCAAGAGTCTAAGAAGAAGTCTATCAGTGGACAGTGTGATACTTACAATATGGGAACTGAAGATAATGCCAAGAACATTTTTATCGGCAAGGTATGCACTCCAGAGGAAGACAAGGGATAATTAAAGCATTGCATAGCTTTCCAGATGTAATAGCCTGGAGTTATGAGGACCTGAAAACCTACGATACATCAATCATAACTCATACTATACCTCTGAAGCCAGGTGCCAATCCTTTCAGGCAGAGACAGAGACCAATTAACGCATTACTGGAACTGGTTATACAGAAAGAAGTTCAGAAATTTTTGTCTGCCAAAATTATATTTCCTATCAGGTATTCAACATGGGTGGCGAATCTAGTCCCAGTAAGAAAAAAGAATGGGGAAATCAGACTTTGCATTGATTTCAGAAATTTAAACAGATCGTCAGAAAAGGACAACTATCCAGTCCCTTCACTAGATGAAGTACTTCAAGTGGTTAATGGTTCTCAGATGATGTCCTTTCTAGACGGCTATTCAAGGTACAACCAGGTAATAGTTCAATACAAGGATAGACACAAGACTGCTTTCACAACTAAATGGGGTACCTTTGCTTACAGGAGGATGCCTTTTGGTCTCATTAATGCAGGAGCTACATTTCAAAGGGCTATGGATATTGCCTTTAAAGATATCATAGGCAAGTGCATTATTATTTATATGGATGACTTAACTGTCTTTTTCCAAAAATAGAGGGGACCACATCTCTGACTTACGCAAAGTGTTTCAAAGGTGCAGGGAATTTGACATATCCCTGAACCCTAAAAAGTGTATTTTCGGAGTGACCGAAGGGAAGTTGCTGGGACATGTCATATCTAAAAAGGGAATTTCTATTGATCCAGAGAGAGTGGAAGCCATACTGAAGATTCAGCCACCTGCTAGCAAAAAGGAGATGAAGTCTTTCTTTGGCAAGATTAACTTCGTCAGTAAATTTATTACTGGATTTGCAGAAATTGTTAAACCATTGAATGCAGTGTTGAAGAAAGACGCTAAAGTTGAGTGGACTGTAGAAGCAAAGGAGGCATTTGCTGAAATCAAAAGAGCCATTGTTGATGCTCCAGTATTGGTAAGTCCCAATTACAGCAATCCCTTTTACATCTATTCATTTGCCTCGGACCATTCATGTGCGGGAATGTTGACTCAGAAGTCTGATGAGGGAAACGAGCATCCTATTGCTTTTATGAGTTCACCATTAAAATATGTCGAGTTGAAATATTCGAGTGTGGAAAAGCAATCATACGCCCTGGTTAGAGCAGTGAAGAAATTCAAACATTATATCCTCAGGAATAAGGTTTATGCAATTGTCCCAGATCCTGTAGTTAAGTTATTGTTGATGTAGAATGATTTGGGTGATCGTAGAGCTAAATGGGTAACAATGCTACAAGAATATGATATTGAGATCCAACCCTTGAAGTTGGTAAGAGGGCAGGGACTTACTCAGACTATGGCTGAAATGGGACCTGAACTGACTGTTCAGAATTACAACCTTGAAGAGGTTTCCCCAGGTGGCTGGTATGATGACATAGTTTATTACTTACTGAACCAGTGATCCCCAAGCCATCTTAATGTTGTTCAGAGGAGAGCTCTGTGACTGAAGAGTGATAGTTTTATGCTAAAGGGAGTCGTTCTGTACAAGAGAAATCATGAAGGCATTTATTTGAGGTGTCTTGGGAAACAAGAAGCTGGAAGGGTGATGAACGAATTTCATGAAAAGTATGGCACTGGCCATGGTTTTGCTATTGCCACAGCAAATCAGATCTTGAGGGTTGGGTATTATTGGCCCACGTTGTTCAAAGATGTTCACCATCATGTCAGGACCTGTCACACTTGCCAGACTGCAGCAACGAGGGAAAGGTGTGCAGCACTTCCACTTCAACCGGTTACTAAGGTAAGGCCTTTTACTCAGTGGGGTATGGACTTCATAGGCCCTATCAACCCACCATCTTCTATGGGACACAGGTATATTCTAACTATTACCAATTATTTCACAAGATGGACTGAGGCTTTTTCTTGTAGGCAATGTACATCTGAGATAGTGATTGATTTTTTAGAATCTGCTATTATTAATCAATTTGGATGTCCTATTTCTATTGTCTGTGATAATGGTCCTGCTTTCGCATCTTTAAAATTTTCAAACTGGGCTTTTGATCATGGCATTATTATAAAGTTTACGTCTAATTACTACCCCTAGGGTAACAGCTTGGCAGAATCCTCCAATAAGAATTTATTGACTATTATCCGTAAGCTGTTGAAGAGGAACCCAAAAGACTGGCACACCCAGCTTCGGTTTTTCCTCTGGGTAGATCATACAAGGCTTAAGTCATCCATCGGAACATCTCCCTATCACTTAGTATATGGTCTGGAGTCGGTATTCCCTATTCAACTCAAGATCCCAACCTTGCAATTTATTAATGAGTTTTATGATGAGGGGGATAGAAGGGAAGCTAGGTTGACGGAGCTACTGAACCTTGAAGAAAAATGAGACGATGCCCTTGAGAACTTTGCCAAACATCAGGGGGTAGTTAAGAGGTGGTTTGACAGAAGGGCTAAGGTCAAAGCCTTTAGGATTTCTGACCTTGTGTTGTACTGGGATAAACCTCATGATTGAAAAGGGGACCATGGGAAGTTTGATAAACTGTGGCTCTGTCCATATCAGATTGATAAAATACTTGGAGATAATTCCTTCCATTTAAAGACTCTCACGGGGGAAGATATTCCACTACCTGTTAATGGGCAGTATTTGAAATATTATTTCCAATCCTGAGCTGTTTTCAGCTCTCTGCTTTTGTATATAGTTAGTTTAGGTTGCTTTCTGTTGTTTTGCTTTGGTTAGAGTAAGTTTGCTTCGGCTTGTGTTGCTTTGGTTTGTGTTGCTCTTGCTCTTGGTTCTTACTCATTGTTGGATCTCTTGTTGCATTTGTATGACAGTGGTGACAAAGTAGGCATGGTGTTCTTAGTATTTCCTTTACAAACTTTAATCATCTTTTCAGAATATCATGGTATGAATTCTCTACCCAATGTCACATATCCTTGTGTTTAAGGTGAAGAGTCCTCTAGTCAGATTGAACAGGAATACATTAGGGTCTCACATTTTTGAATATTAAAGATACTTGAAGTTGCAGAAGGTCCTTATGAAGTTTGCACAGGTGAAAAATCCTTTTTCTGCTCTAGTGCCACTGTGGTTCTCATGCCTGAGTGTGAACTTCATTGTTCCCAGGTTGAAGTAAAAAAAAGAGAAGATAAAAAAGGAAAGAGACACTATTGAAAATTAAAATACTGAATTCAACTCATCAGGGGGATCTGAATATCTCTACCGGGGCTATGGACACCTGGCTGGCAGTAGAGTTATGTTCAGGAGAATCATAGCGATAACCTCGTCGGGGCTATGGACGCTTGACTAGTAGCGAGGCTCTGTCCAGGTTGCTTTTAAAGTATGAATCTTTATGTAGCTTGTTCAAACCAAATTTGGTTTCTTTTGCAGCTAAAGGGGGTAATGAATGCATGTGCACACACTTCGACCCTAGTGTAGGAAAAGTTTTGATGACTTGTGGGTTCTATGGTTTAACCGTAGGTAGTGACCGGATGGATGAGTTGAAACAATGAGTTCTGGGTTCTTGATTCCAGTTTGTCATCGAAATGCTCTGGAGCATGTCCCCAGCGGAGTCGCCATTTGTTGTGCAATTTTGCACACAAGGCCCACTTGGAGTAGGGACCCTCTATTTTTTTTATTTTGGATGTCTCTTGGACCTATGGTTTTTATTGGATTTGTCCTTCCAAGGTCTTGGGATGTTGGTCTTGCTTACCTTGGTCTTGCCCTAAAGGGTGAATCGATCAGACTTGGTTTTTGGTGGAAGTTCGGGTTTTGACCTGGGTCCAGGATTTTCCCGGATCCCGGTTCATCGTCTGTTAATGTCGGATTTTCAGGATCACACGGATTTTCCCGGACTTCGTCGGAGTCCTGGAGGGGTGCGTTGTCCACAAAATTCATGCTCACCAGGATAGTCCGTCTCGCTCGGATTCTTCCAAAATTCTGTTTTGACCTCGAGTTTCTAGATTTCCTTAATGTCTTGTCGGTCATTAATGCTTGAGGTACGTCTTCTCTAGTGCGAGTGTGGGTGAATTTAAGGTCTTTTGGCGCTCTTCCTGATTTCATTATTCATTTTCTATTTTCTCTAGCACTTGAGTTTGTTCTTTTGAGCTTTGGTCGTTGGATTTGGTCTGCTCGTGTGTGGATTCCTTGGGCGATTGTGTTGATATTATCACCACTAGGGCACCCTGATTCACAGTGATCACCTTGGGCTCGAGGTTCATTCGGATTTAATCCATGGTAAGTCGTTGTTGACTTCTCTTATTGTTTTTCACTTGTGATTGAATCTTTCAGGTTGTTGTTGATGATTATTTGGGTTGGCCCTTCTTGTTTTCATGGTTACATATTTATCGAATTAGGGTTTGAACTCACCTTTCCGCAGGTTTTAATGTATGCACTGTGCATCCCTTTGTTTTTCAATTGAATGCTGGGTATACCCCTGTGACTGGGTGTTCCTGTTAGGATGTTTCCTTGTTGGCGCATAATCTAGTATAATTTGTGAGGGTAGGGTTTCGGTATGTCTGCCCAAGGTTGTTAAGTTTGGTGGATTTGTCATGACCCTCTTGTCTTGTGTCTGGCTCTACCTTGTTCGCAGCACTTGAGACCCTGGTGTGCCCTAGTTTAATCATTCTGAGGGAGAGTGCCTAAATTTTGACCTTGCTCTAACTCTCATGGCGGAGGTTTGGCTGTTAACATTAGGGAATCATTATTTTGTCGCAAGGATCAACCATTTGAGAGTTTTGGGAATTTAAATTCAAGTACACTCAAAATTTGGCTTATTGGGTTTGAGTTCATGTTTGTTGGATTCCGATAGGGGGGTTTGTATGATCACTCGATTAACGGTCTACATATCGAATGATCCTCGGGTTTCTGAGGTGTCCGCAGAATTTTTGTGCACCCGAATTTTCCCAGATTTTTCCTTTTCCCCGGAGTATGATGAGTTCCCAGAATTTCAAGCTATCCGCAGAAATCCGAACTATCCAGAATTTTCCAGTTTTCTGCCTAGTTCCAATTGATTTTGATTTTCGAAATTGGGATAATGAATCGAATGTTGAATAATGATTTCTTGTTGTTTAATGGGTGAATCTTATGATAATCATGCATTTCTTTTGTCTATATTGATGATTTATTTGATGAAATGATGTTTTGGCTACGGGAGTCCGTCTGGGTCAGATTTCTCTGAAATTCCGCCCCGACTGGCTTTTCCGGGATTGCCCCATTTTCCTGGATTGCCCCATTTTACTGGATTTTCGAGATTGATAACTAATTATTTATCTTAATGATTTCATGTGGTTTTGAGGCTAACCTTTTGATTGAAATATGGATGATAATTGGATTTTCATGAGGATTTTTTATGAATGCAGGCTGAATCAAGCGAGGCAGCGGCAGGAAAACCCAAGGGAGATATAGAGGGATCCTCAGTTACAGATGCTGAAAGAACAAGGCTGGCTATGAAGAATCAGTTGCCGGATAGTAAGGTGGCTTCAGTTTGGTCAGAGGTCTTGGATACCAATGTAGGAGCTTGGAGGTATGAAGAGTTCAAAGAAAGGTTAGCTCAGAAGGATTTATCGGTCCTAACCAAGGGAATGGTGAAATTCGAATTGGCTCATGTGGTAGGATTTCCTCATGCTGTTCAATGCTATGAATTGATATTGGAGTGTGCCCGACATTATGACTTTGATACATAGAGGATTGTCAGCACTAATGGAAGAGTATTGGCGAATTTTAATCCAGTATCCATTGCCCAGGCATTTGATATGCCAGACTTATCATGTGTGTGTGCCTTGGACATGGACTTGGCTAGGACTTATTATGAGGATGAACCTACCAAAGCCTAGCAGATGATCAATTCCTGGCTGGAAAAGCCAAAATCTCATTTCTCCAAGCTGCCTAAATAGTTACACAGGGTCAAGTTCCGACAAGATATATATGATGCAATCCCACTGTTAAGCAGGGTGGCAGGCTTGAAGAGTGTTGGGGCATTGGAGAATTGGATGGTGCATGTCATAAATAGGATTGAGCAAGGCATCGATTACCATTGGGCAGGGATTATCAGTGCAATGATTGACAGGCAGATGAGAGATGCGCTAGAGACCAAGAAATTCACCATGACATCTTATGTGGTATATGTACTTGCCAGATTTTATCCATACAGGGGATTGAGTCCAAAAGGAACATTTGGGCAAGATGTCATCTATGAGGTGTACCCTGGCTGCACCTAGGGAATCTGAATTATAGAAGAGCAAATGATGCATTCACTATGCATATTACTAGGTTGCTTCAGAACGCAGAGCATGTGAGAATTTTTTATGGAGCCAAGGAATTGATTAAAAGATATGGAGCATGGTTTATACAATTCCCCACCTTTTCCTTTATCAGATTTGATGGATGTCCAACTACTCCATACAGATTGCAAAGATATCCCACTGACAATATCATACTCCTGGAGGTTACCCGGCAGATATGTGATTTCGATGCTGTTGTTAAAAAGGCGAAGCACAAGACAGGGTTTGGTGGGGACTTTCCTTTGAAAATTGGTATAAGTGAGGTTTTCCCTTCAATCCAATCAGCTCAAGCATCAGGGGAGGAGTTGAGTACTTTTGGTTTCTCTTTCCATTCTAAGAGGGTAAGTTTTGACATCACTGGCGAGGCACAGAAGAAGGCTACTAAAGAATATCACCACAAAGATGATCTAGAGGACTACTGGGCGAACAACAAGGACGACTTTGAGGTGAGAAAGAAAAGATATTCTAGGCTTCCAGTTGATGTAATCCGAATGTACAATGTCAAGTTGATTCCTGATCAGTTAGAGGATGACAAGAATTTAGTCCAGGATCATGCATTTGAATCAGTCAAGGACGGACCCATTAGAGAGATAAATTGGTCAGAAAGTGAGATAACTGAGCTGGAGGAATTAATGGCTCCTATTATGAAATCCACCAAGTCATGGCTAAAACATAAAGTATGGGAATTGGAGAGCGAGAAGGTACCGTGCACCTTCAATCTGATGGGAAATTTGAATGCTCATTCTACCTTAGAGGAGTCTTGTGAGGATGATTCTACAGGAAAAAATAAGGTAGGCTCACCTTTCAAGATTAAAATCAGAGGCCCTAAGGAGAGTGAGCCTGAACAGAAAATAAAACCCAAAGGAAAGAAGAGGAGTCGTACTTTGAAAATAGGTAAGTCTACAGAAGAGGAGGAGCTTGAGAAAGCAGAGAAAGAAGACACTCCTCCAGAGCCAAAAAGGACGAGGACAACCAAGGCTTCAAAGAAGAAAGATCAAGAAACTTCTAAGGATGAGGCAAACCCTCCTACGGTTGATGTGGAAAGCTTAGGAGAGAAACCCCAGGTTTATTCAAGAAGGTCAAGAACTCCATCTCCCAAGGAGACTATGCAAAAGGCAGATCCTCTTCCAATGGCATCCCCTGTGGAACAATAGAAAGATACCTCTCCTTCATTGGGTGTACCTGAGCAAATAACTCATGAAGAACATGAGACCAGTGAGGAAGCGGAACCGTTTAAGGATGGGGAACTTTATTGTGCAGCTGTTGAGTTAGAGGTAGGAGATGTGGAAATGCATTCTTCTCCGTTGGTACAGTATGAGGATTCTCCTACAAGTAGTAAAGATAATAGATCCCCTAAGGAGGAGGATGTTCTTGTTAAGACTCCATCACCCCTGTAAGAAGAGGAGCAAGAGTTGGAAAACAAAGGTGATCAATCTCTTGAAAAGGAAAGGGATGAGACGGTAGATCACCATGAAGAGGTTAAGGAGGATGAAATCCAGGTGGATCCTGTTGTTCTGGATTGGTTAAACAAAGAGATCAGAAGAAAATAGGTCATTGTTAAGGACACTCCTCTCAACTAGGACAAAATGTTGGCTAAGATTGGAAAGGGTAAGAGGAAGAAGGTAGCCAAGGTGGTTTCTAAGATCGAAAGAGATGAAACTAGTAACAAGGTTATTCATATTGCTACCCCTGCTGCTAATAAAAGTAAAGATGAGGTCACCGGGAAGGATTATGATATACAGACTATCAATCTTGGGCCTACCTCTGTGGAGCAAGACATTGAAGAATATGAGGGGTCTAGTGTAGTGATCATTGGAAGAATGAGGAAGGAAACATAGGCATTACATGAACTAAAAAAGAGAATGAAAGGCTTAGGAAATGTCTAGAAGATTTAATGAAGCCTTTACAATCTTTTCACCCATCCTCTTCTGCTACTGATAGTTTCCTGCCGAAGGAGACCATCTCTGAAATAGAAAAGATGAAAGCTTCTACTCTGGCTACAGTAAATTGGTTGAAGGAGGTACAGGCTAAGGGAGATGATGCAATAAAGGAGATCCTTTCAACTAGAAAAGATGCAGTAAGGGCTAAGGATTGGTTGGATCATGTTTTATCTCAAGATAAGGAGGACACTGATCTCTTACTACAGAAAACAAAAACAATCATGGAGTATGGTAAGGATCAGCTGGTGGTTGATGGAATCCTTTCTTCATGTAGGGTTAATGAGCCTTGGGAGTGGTTTGAAGCCTTGCAAATCTGATAGAAAGCCATCAAGAAGATCTATAAACAAAGGAAGAAAATTAATGGCAATTTAACTAATGCTTATGATGGATGCATAACCTTTTTTGAAATAGTGACTGGCAGGAGGAAGATCGCCCCTAAGTACTTGAGTTTTGAACAATTGGAGAAATGGTGGGATGATGTCTATGCCCCTGATATTAAGGATTCTGTGACAGGGCACCAACTGGATGATGTAGCTACTTATCTAGCTGTGATGGATAAATATCTTGCATATAAGGGTGATTGGGATAAAACGGTTAAGCAGTCAAAAGAAGAGATTGACTCAATCTAATGTCAGCTCAAAATCCTACCCTTGCCACCTATTGCTAAGTTGGATAGGGTACTTTTGAAAGTCCATGAATCGCTGGATCAGAACAAGGATAAGGGAGGCAGTAATTAATGCCAATCTCGTGATTTGTGCTTCCCTATTATTATAGGGCATGTGTTGATCCGAGTTACATTGAGGAATGTGTTTTGGCCAACCTTGATGATGTATCGGCATTTAATGTGTGCCTTATTTTGAATTTCCTAAGGCTGACTTGTTTTGGCTATTTTTATTTTGTAAATGTCTGGCTAGGCCGACATGTTTTGAGGGTTCTCTTTAAATTGGTATTCTTGCCTCATTTGTAAGGGTGGAACAGATAGTAGAGAATTAGACAAGCTAGACTAAGAAAAGAGCTAGAGCATTTTGTAGTAGAGATAGTAGTTAGTTCTTTCGAGTAGGCGGTGTAACACAGAACAGTGGAATTGTTGCTATATTTTGGTGATCTAATACAATTGAAGGCATTGTGGTTTCTCTGGTGAATTCTTTTGTGTTAGTTTATCTTGCATGGTTCCTGTTGTTCCATCTTTTGAAATTGCTTGAAGAAATTGGATTAATGTTAGATTCAGAATTAGATTACTTTGGTGAATAATGTTTATGATTTCATGTTTGGAATGTTTGCAGCAATCTCTGGTCTATACTCCTAGTAACTATCAGATTGTAGTAGACTGGTGAAGTCAACCTGGACCATACATCTATTTGTGCTTAGTTCGATTGTGGATGAATGTCTATGATTTGAAAATCTGTATGCCTTAGAAGATTGCACTGTTCTTGTGATATTGCATTGTGGGTTAAGCAGGAATTGGTTATTTGAGATTGGTCCATTCCAGGTATCTATCATTTGCATTGTTCATCTTAGAAATAGTTTAGGTTTATTATATCTCTTGCACCCTCATCTGTTATTGTTTCTTTATCATCTGGTTAGATTTAGGATTTAAGATCATCGTATTGCAAAATTTGATAAATTGGAAAGATACAGTTTGCTTGTAGTAAGGTTCGATTGTGATTACCAGCATTTTCACATATTATCTGAGTTGTTTATGCATTGTCATGACCTGACACCCGAGAGACCTTGGGGTGATTTTCAATAATTTATTGTTGAAGATTACCTTTCAAGAGAGATAGAATACCATTTTCTATCTGAGTTGTTGCTGTGCAGAAAACACCATCAACAAGTTGAAGTGCTTTGATTCTAGTTTATAAGCTACTAATTCTTTTTGAAATTAATGAAGATTAAGGTTCTCAAAAAGAGGGGGAACATGTCTTATTTTTATGAAAAAAATAGCATAGCGCCTGAGGGGCCCCCCTTTTTTATTAACTTTTTTGTAGAATTTCAAAAATCCAAATACATAGAAATTTCCTAACACCATGTAGTTTATCTTCATTCTTTTAGATAATTTTTTTAATGAATATATAATATTTTATGAATTTTGAAAGTGGACACATCCTGAAAAGCTAAAATTTGAGCGTGCTCCCCCTAATTTTTTTGAAAACTAATTCAAAATTGAATAATTTTTCATCATGTGTAGAATGGAGTCTAGTTTTAAAAAATTTAATTTGTTTAATGTTTCGATGAACGCGTAAAAATCTATCCTAAAACTAACACATGTTGATATTTTACCACAAACGGAGACATTTACAATAGAAGTTATGGATCCAAACCTTAACTAAATCAAAATGAAAAAACAATTATATATTTAGATAGCTCAAAGAGAGGTTAATTCCATCATGGTTTTTTTATAAACTTTCATTGAAAGATGTGCAAACATGACGGTGAGCACAGACGAAAATATGAGGAAATTTGGAAAATCCTATCAATTCACTTGTCCAAAGCAGGTCATTTGGTGAGCACCAAATTTGGATCTTGCCAAATGACCTACTTTGAACAAAATCTAACTTTCCCCTCTCTTTGGTTGACCAATTTTGATAATGTTGAGAGTGTGCAATTTATGATCGTAGATGGATAGTTGAGGTTTTACCTCTCATACACTCTCTGCCTCCTTACCCTAACTGGATAACTCTCTATCCCTCTAAAGTCTCTCTCTCTCAAGTCTCACTCCCTCCCATGCTACCTAGACTACTCTCTCACTCCAATTTCCTCTCTCACACTCCCTCTCTCTTAGGTCTCATTCCTTCCCACCCTACCTAGATAAATCTATCTCACTCCAATCCCCTTTCTCACACTCCCTCTCTCTCTCCCCCTTTGGTCTCTTTTCCTCTCACTCCATCTCCCTCTCTTAGGTCATTATATTTCTCTCTTTATCTCTCTCTCAAGTCTCTCCCTCCTACCCTCCTACCCTCTCTCTCTCTCTCACTATGTCTCTCTCCCTCTCTCAAGTCTCTCCCTCCCATCCCCTCTCCCTCTCTCTCTCAAGTATCTCCCTCCTACCCCTCTCCCTCTCACAGCCACTCCCTCATCTTTTTCCCACTCCCTCCCTCTCTCACTCCCTTTATCTCTCTCCCCTCTCTCTCTCCCTCTCCCTCATCTCCCTCCCACCACCTCTCTCCTCTCCCTCTCCTCTCTCTCTCTCTAGGGTCTCCTCTCTATCTCTCTCTCTCCTCTATCTCTCTCCCTTCTCTCTGATCCTCTCCCTCCTCTCTCTCTCTCTCCTCTCTCTCTGGAATCTCCCCACCCCCTCTCTCTCTATCTCTATATATCTCTCTCTATCTCTTTCTCTCCTCCCTCTATCTCTCTCCATCCCTCTATCTTGGGAACTCCCTCTCCGTCCCGCCCCTTCCCTCTCTCAAGTCTCTTTCTCACTCCCTATATCTCTCTCCCATTCCTCTATCTCCCATTCCCTCTCGGGTTGAGGGTAGAGGGTAGAGGGTGTAGGGTTGAGAGAGAGGGTATAGGTAGATATTTTAAGGGTTTAGGGTTAAGGGTTAAGGGTAGAGGGCAGAGGGTTTAAGGGTTAAGGGTAGAGGGTAGAGGGTTTAGAGTTTAGGGTTTAAGGGTTGAGGATTGAGGGTAAAGGGTAGATGGTTTAGGGTTTATGGTTTAAGGGTAGAGGGTTTAAGGGTTTAGGTTTTAAGGGTTGAGGGTTGTAGGGTTGTAGGATTGAGGGTTGAGGGTAGAGGGTTGAGGGTAGAGGGTAGAGGGTAGAGGGTAGAGGGTTAAGGGTAGAGGGTAGACAGTTTAAGGGTTTAGGGTTTAAGGGTTAAGGGTAGAGGGTTTCAGAGTTAAGGGTAGAGGGTCGAGGGTTTAAGGGTTTAAGGGTTGAGGGTTGAGGGTAGAGGGTTGAGGGTTGAGGGTAGAGAGAGACAAGGTTGAGGGTTAAAGGTATAGGGTAGAGGGTGTAGGGTTGAGATAGAGAGAGAGGGTTGAGCGTTGAGGGTAGCGAGTAGAGGGTTGAGTGTAGAGAGAGAAAGAGTGAGAGAGGGTTGATGGTTGAGGGTAGAGGGTAGATGGCATAGGGTTGAGAGAGGGCGAGCATATAGGGTTAAGGCTAGAGGGTAAATGGTTTAAGGGTTTAGGGCTTGTTGATGTGTTTTTTATGCACTTCTCAACACAGGCAGTGTGTAGGTGCACTACCTCTCTTGAAAGACAATTTTCCACAATTAGATTGCAGAACATTATCCCAAGGTCTCTAATGTCAAGTCTTGACAGTGCTTGGAATATCTCAGTTGATTTATGTGATTTGCTGGAATCACAAGGTGGACTTACAAATGAGCTACAAAGTGGGGAAGTTGGATCTTGAAACAGAGTTCATAAGATGGGAGAGTTGTTATGCATTTGATGTAGGTTCAAACAGAAGTCTTGAACTCCATTTTGTCATTGGATTTAGCTTTACAATGTGCAATGAACCTTAGCATAGGTTACTCATTAAATAAAATGAAAAGGGGCAGGGAAGAGAGGAGGTTCCTGGATATGCAACTAATTGTGAACAGTGATGATGGAGTTCCTACAATGGATAGCTTCTTGGAAACAATATTCCACTTAACCAGAGATCTCACAGTCTCATGGGATTTGTGCTATCTTCTAAGGTCTACAAATGTTTCATCTTTTATTCACCATGTGCATGCATGAACAAAGATAAAAAATTTGGAGAAACTTTGAATTCAAGCCCAGACTAACTTTACACAGCTATCTACCATCCACAAATAGCAAAAAGTATGGACTAAGAAGTCATCTACACAGAAGGAATTTTCATCATCACAGGACAACATTCCTAAAATATACCAAAGCAAGAAAACAGTTAACTAGAACAGCAATAAAACCTAAGTTAAGCATCTAACAATGGAGACTGAATCAAGCAACATGTGAGAAACTTAGAAAATGCACCAAGTCAATGTCTTTTCCTTATAAATTTCTGCAGCATGTCTTTAAACCAACTCAACTCCCTTTGCAAATGAGAGGAGAGCCCTATTTATAGTGACCAAAAATTCAAATGAATAGCCAAGATTAATTCACATTGTGTGGCCAAGATTCATTACAAAATAGGGTTTCACCTACCCCCAATATATCACAATTTAAAATTACATTTTGTCATTTTCCCTATTTTGTCCTCTAGTCACGGCACTGTAGCACTTTATCTTTTAGTCGATCGTTGTTTTACTGCTACTCTTTAGGGAGCTCTTTATCATCAACAGGGTTGTCCTCCTGCTTCTTGGATGTTGCATATTCTATGAACTTGAGGATGATCACCTGGAGCTTGTCCACTTCAATAATCTCATACCTTAGCACTTGGTAGCTCCACTCCTTCGCATTATCCTCTAGCCTTTTCCAGTCCTCATCATACTTTGTGCCCTGGTCCCAGAATAACTCTGACTGATCGAAGGCACGGGCAGCAAAGCTCATGAATTCCACCGTGATTTCACTAGACATCCCGTCCTCCATCTTCTTTTGGAAGTAAGGCTTCACCTTTTCTGGATCCATTTGCACTGCGGCATATCATATTCTGTCATCATCTTGAGATAACGAGTGCATTCTGCCCTAATTTCCTTTATCCATTCTATATCTGGATCCACCTTGCTCATTATTTGCTCCAACCTTTCCTTCCTATTGCAAAAGTCCCACCACCATACATCCATCAGCTAGTGATCGTCTTTCTTAAACGCAAGCTCCTTTTCTCACATGGCTTCTAGCAATTGAAGGATGGCCTCAAATTTTTGGAAAGGTGGAGTCGTATGCTGCGAGGAAGTCAGTGCATAGCTTCATTGTGCCCTCCAAGGATTGCTATAGGTCCAAGAACTTGTTGGCTGTCCGAATAGCCCGATTAATCCCCATGTCTTCGATGCACAAGACCTGTTGGAACCAACTCTCTGTCATCTTCTCCAAGCTCTTTCTTCTCTCCTTCTTATCAATTTTCTCTTTGGACAACAATTGGGGTGCGGTTGTGGATGTGGTAGGCAGGCCATCCATTGATGACCACTATTGGATGTAATCTGTTAAAGTAGCCACCTGTTCTTTAAGCTCATCTTTTGAAATCTTGCCCTGGCTTATCAAATGTACCACCGTAGCCACTAACTCCTCAAGATGCCCTACCTTTTGTTCTCTGGTGGCGGTTCCTAGATCCATGGTGGAGATGCTATAAGTTATCCCTTCCTGACCTACCACAGGCATGGCTACTTGCACAGTTTGAGACCCAGAAGCATCCATCGTTACCTTGGATCAAATCTTAAGCTTCTTTTCCTTCTTTTTTGTGATATGAGCTCAGGCTAAGATAGCCTCTAGTCTTGCTCTTGGGTCCTTTAGTACGGGATTTCTTCTCTCAAGTTGTTTCTCTGACCACTCTAGCACGGTGAACTTTCCCTTAGGTGATCCATGATCACCCTCGCCTCTCTCAGTCAAAGCCTCTATTTCTTTATCTTCTGAGGTCGTCCCTCCCCTTTTGGTTGCATCCCCCTCTTCTTCGTCGGAGTCTTGAACGAACATGAGGCGCTTGATAGGGAGCCTGGTAGACAGTTGCTGCATGGGACTCTCTTTTCCTGCTGTCTCTTCTTCTTTCTTTTCCTCAGCACACTAGACTTCATGCACAGGTTCCTTGGATTTCTCAACTTTGAGGCTCTTGACAACTTGGGTTCCACTCTCAGGTAAATCTTCTCTTGGACTATCTTCTGGTGGCTGTCCTTCTTCGTCACAGGGTGACCTTTGTGCTCTTGCCTCAGTGTCCTTTAGCTACCGGGCCAGCTCTTCCTCAAGATCATCATCAAAGGTTTCAACAATTACCTTACCACTGGTGCTATCTTCCTCGTCCCCACTCTCAGAAGAGCCGGTTCCCTCCTCCTCATAAGCCACCCTATCAATGGTTCAGTGTTCGTACTCTGGCTGCTCATGGTATTCATCGGCTTCCTCCTCAAAGGGCTTTGAGGCTTCCCGCTCTCATTCCTCCCACTCCTTAGAGATTAGCATGGTGGCCCTTTCAGAGGTTGTGAAGGCTGAGCAATAGCGAGGACTTGTGCAAGGGCTACTTGAAGGATGGGATCCATTAGGATCTGGAAGAGCTCGGGGGGAAGATTCTGCATATGTCTCAAGAGAGCCTCAGGCATGGTGGAAGTGGGAATAGGTGTCGTTACTATTGCCAGAGGGAGTGATGTGGTTGGTGACATGGCAGCCGAGGAAGGGGGAGTAGTTATGGAAGAAGAAGAGTCGACAGTTATTACAGACTCGGCCGGAGGTGAAGGGGCAAGATGGACAGAAATTTCCACTGTCGGCAGGGATGTGTCAATCATAGCTAGGGAGGTAGGTGGTGCCATGGCAGGGGCAGGGAGAGCCAAGAGAGGTTCCAATTGATCTGTACCTTTCACTTTCTCCTCTTGGGTTGAGGGTTGTTCTGCGGCACTCCCCGTTCATTTGATCCTTTTCGAGGGTGAGCCCCTCATTTCTTTCCTTGCATAGACCTTGGGGTCAGGAGACTATTATGTTTCTGTCTCCTTTCTCTTCTTGGATCTAGTGACCGAAGGAGACTTGGAGGTCCCACCGGTCGAAGTGGCGGCAGCGGCATCCTCTGTGGCACTTGGCTCACTTTTGAGCCTTTCATAAGTCAAAATTACTCCTTGCCACTTTAATTGGGCTACTTGCCCATCGACCCATTCTTTGGTGCGGGCCAAGATTGGCTTAGTTATAATGTCGAGGTCATCAACCTCCTACTCATCCCAGTCAATTGTCGGTACAAGCAGATTGGCGACTGCAAGGTACCTGGGGTGCATTATGGTGCTCTTGTCTTCCTTGACCTAGTTCAATATGGGGAAAGGTTTCACCTTTCTTATGAAATACGCAGTCATGCACATATAATGTCTTGCCCGTACCTCCTTATCATCTTGGTAGTCTGTCAAGAAGTCCTCGATATGGTGAAGATGAGCAAACCCCGGCCCTAGCGCCTTTCTTATGAGGCCATATGGGTCTATCCGTGGGCGAGCAATGCGTAAATGAAAATGGTAATCTCTTAGTTCCTTCTCGAAGTTACCAGCGGATTGGGAGGTTTGCAGTCTATACCAACCCTACGCAAGAGTCATGGGATAAGAGATCACTGCTATGTGTTTGCTACTAAAGATCACCTGTATGTGTTGGAGCTGCCGAGAAAGCTCCAGTAGGATGATTCAGTCATTGGGGTATCGAGGCAACTTGTTTGGCCTTTCGGTGAAGCCCTGGGCATAGATGTATGTGAACTTCGGGTATTGAATGAAGAGGAAGGCATACTACTTCAAAAATGCCCTGGCACTGTGGGAGCCCCTCCTTTCGAAGTCTCTAGCAATCATTCTGATAATATGGCCGATGAAGGTGTCGTTCACTCTGCAGTATTCCCTTTTGAAGTTTCAGTATGGGAGCTACGGATACCTATCATAGGCCTTGAGTCTTCGCCCCTACTCCTAATCGGGTGCCACAAACAACCTATTGTACTGTCTGTGATCTACCAAGGAATAGACGAGGTAGGAATTCATATAAAATTTGGAGTTTTTCTTCACATTGACGAACTGCTCATGGAAGCAGTTGCTTATTATTCCTCCCCAGTAAAACGAAGTCTTTGTGGTGACATCCTCATTCCCCCAAAGGATCTGCTCGATGAAGTACACCATCCATTCCTGAAAGAAGGCTGCAATAGGGAGGCCCATGACCCTGCTTAGCATCGTGACCAAATCATGGTAATCTTCGTGAAAGTCACTGCGGAAGAGTTCCTGAGGAACCTTCACAGCACTGCCCCGCTTTTCTTTAAGCTAATGCTGATTTATTGACCTTTTACAGCCCGCCGGATTATCATCCCATGCTGCCCATCATTCTTCTATGGTGGAGACTTCCATCTCTTTAAAAGTGGGGATATGGAAAGTCTTTGTGATTCCTTCAGGTGACATGTTGGCGAGAATGTTGCCCTCTCTGTTAATAATTGTCCTTATGTCAGGCTGATACGCCTCCCGACAAGCCATGACTAATTCGAGGGCCACGAAGGATGGAGGGAATCTTGCAGCTTTTGTGATCCCACTTTTCCTTATCAATCTTGCATTCTTGGTCATTGGATTGACCCTGACCCTTTGTGTGAATTCGTCAATATTGACGTGGCCGATGTTAGTATTGGTGATCTCCTTCCAATCCGTGGTAACCTTTGAGTGGAGAGGCTCACCCTGGAATTGGTATTTCATCTGGTCCTTGTCCTCTTTCCCTCAAGGAGTCTTGCCTGACTTTTTTTCTTTCTCCTTTTTGACGGCCGCCCCCGAAGGTCCCGCACCCGATTCCATATATTCTGCAAGCAAAAAAGCGTAGTAAGTGCAATTGACCATGAAAACATCCGTGTTAGCCGAAATCCTAAAGATGAAATCCATTTGAATAATCTATCAAGCATAACATGATACTTTATCCCCCGATGTCATTGGTCTTTTCATTCAGGTTTTTTGGATTATCCAGGCCTGGAGGGCCAAACTTCTCTAGCAGGAATGTCGTTTTGAAAGGAAAATAGGGTGGAGGGCCCCCATTGATTCTCCCTAATCAAATTTGATAATTTAAAAGGTTCGTAATGAAGAAGACCAAGATTAAGCACATGGGTCAAGATTAGATTTCAAATTGGGCTCATTTGGATTAGTTTAGGGACATCCAGAGGTACAAGGTCAGAAAGTTGTCAGGAGATAGCTGTTTGGGACGGCAAATCGAAAACGGAAATCTGTAGATGGAACTTTGGGGTCTGGGGTCCGACGGGCTATAGGGTGGTCAAGAGATTACAATTTTCTGCTTGATTGCTTGGGTCTGAGGCACCGGGAAGCCATTCATCCCTCGCCGTTCGAAAGTGCCATTGCTGGGCGGAAATCTGAAAAGGGTGGCCCAGCAGATCTGACCGGGTGTTACGGTTGGATGGAAGATTTTGATGTTCACTGGTGAGAGGTTTGCATTTTCATCAAGAGGTTTGGGAGACCTATGAATGTCTCACCGACTAAGCACATCGGCAAGAGTTTGTGCGGCAGGAAGATGTCCTAGCGAGATCCTAAAGTCTCGCCAACAGCCACGAACAAGACTGGACCCAGGACGAGCGTCGGCTATACGATTTCATTTTTAGCCCTGCGGCAGTGGGAAGGGCGGAACCCGGAGGTCGAAGGGGCAGGCGATATTTTCCCTTTCAGAATGGTGGATGAGGGAAGGACTCCCGAATGGCGGAGCTTGGCATGGATGAGGTTTCATCGTTCAATTTGGATCCCAGCAACAAACGGGGGTTTAGAGCTCGGAGGTTGGAAGGACACCGGGTATTCGCCAAGAGGAAAGTGATGTCGCTGTGAGGTCTTGGCGAACACAGAGAGTCCTGCCAACAAAAGAGTCTTCGGCGTAAGTTTTTGGGTCGGGGAAAGGTCTTGGTGAACTAGCGATGTCTCTCTGACTAGGTTCGTGTTTGCCCAAAGATGAGGGGTCGATGTGAGGTCTTGGCGAATGCAGCATGTTTCATCAACGAAGAGCCCCATCGGCATAACGTCTCGTCGACCTTCGCGAAGTCACCCCGACTGGAGATCCGGGCTCGCTAAGATAAAGGGTTTCATTAGGAAGTCTTGGCAATAGCTAGGGGGTCCTGCCAAAAGCGAAGGCATCGCCAAGAGGAAGGGAGCTCTTGGTGAGGTCTTGGTGACAGATGAATGCCTCCCTAATAGGCCACTCGACAAGAGCAGGATATGCTTAGTGAAAGGTCTTGCTGAATCGGGGAGTCCTCAGTGACAACAAACGAGGGGCAAAATCCTGGGTACCCGAGCTCGAGAGAGCCAAAAGTTGTTTTGACATCTTGTTTTTGCTAAGTCTTTGCCGACAAAGGGAGCATTCGGGCTCGAGGGTCATGAATGCCCTTGCAAAGAATAGTCGCACAGAGATAAAGCTCTGAATTGGTCATGGGGATGCTATGTTGGTTTACTCAATTTTTGAGGACATGGATTTTTTTTGTGGTGCCGTATTTTATCCTTCACATGCTGTTTTGATGGTTATTATTCATTTTAATCCCTAGAAATCACGAAAATAATGTTCGGGAGGGTGAACGGAGGACCTACCTCGAACACTCGATGTGGAGAGGTGTGGGATCCACCAGCGATCAACAAGTGAAGGCAATGGGCATGAGCGTGAAGGTCTTGAAGACAACGGACTCCTCTCTGGCAAGCACTGATCACTCTCTACAACACTATCAAGTGAAAATGACAGGAATGAACCTTCTATTTTACCCCAATCACCATTAATGGCCTCATTGAATGTTGGTACGATGGAACAAAGGTTGGTGGATTTCAATTCATCAACAGCAGTGGGAGACCCCAGGTCTAGCGGCCGGGAAGGCGCAGGATGGCAGCCGTTTGATAAGTTCCTCTTGGAGATTCACCGGCGACAAAGGGGAGGTCGGGGCCCGAAAGGTGGAACTCTGCCAGAGGTTCGCTATGAGGAACGGTGAAACACTCACGAAACCCTGGGAGCAGAACTCCGGAGTCCCGGGCCCGGAAGGTTGGATAGCCGTCAAGATTTCCACTAATTTTAGTAGATGGCAAACAGGGGTCCAGACCCTAGGGTTCAGGAGGACATGAGTCGAGCGTCGTTAGGAACAGCGGGTACAACAGAAAACCCAGAAAGGGAAACCTGAACAGCCGGGCCCGACAGGGCATGGGGCCGTTGGTAGGGGAAAACTGCCAGAGAGACTCCACGAGGCACCAGATTCTAAGAAAATTAAAAGGGGAAGGAACAGTCAACTTATGGTGAGACTTTGAAGCAACATTGACCATCTGGGACACCAAAAATGGGGCACGCAAAATGAGGTGGTGATAAAAACAACCTGACAAGGCAAAAGAAAAGAGGGTCCCCATTCAAAATGGGGCATGTGTGCCGAGGGCACAACAAATGGCAACTCCGCTGGGGAACGCTCCCGAATGTTCCAAGGGTAAATATTCATTCAGGACTCAAAATCTCTGGTTTCGCAGACCAGGAGTGGCTTCCAAAGGTGAATTTTGGAGAATGGGATCCTTAATTGGGTCGATCTATGGAACATCTCAAAAGTGTGTGCAGTGAGTTCATTCCTTTCTACGGGTTACTGACCAAGGGTTGTTGATTCAACCGAGCAAGCTACATAAATCGTCTAACACCAAAAGTAACCTGGACATTGTTCCACTGCCAGTTAGGCATCCATAGCCCCGACGGAGTTGTCACTGCAATCCCACAGATATTGCTCTACTGTCGGTCAGGCGTCCATAGCCCCAGTAGAGTTACCCACACACCCATATGGTCATTTATTTTTCTAGGATTCTTTTTTCCTTCATTTTGATATTTCTTTCAATATACATTTTCTCCTTTATCATTTTGCTTGACCAGGTAAGCATTGATGCCTATAATGGGTTTGGGACCATAGTGGTCACTGGAGCAGACTCAATATTGTTCACTTACTTGGGTGTCATAGCAGCCATAGTATAGTCCTTTAGAAATAATTATTATATGTCTTGTCCAAGATCTGAGATGTGCGTAAAGAGAGCCAACCAAGGGTCGAGTTCTAAGCAGAGTTCAGACAAGGAAATCATTCATGGGCATTCTTTAGAGAAGGAGGGCCGAGAGTGAATGTTTAGCTGAAGAACACCAAGGATGGACAACAAAGTAAACCATTCGTCAAGCAAGCACGGCCACCACTAAGGGGTGGGGAACATACTTTCGAAACAAAACTGTCGGGAGAGAGAAAACACAAGAGCGATGAAAAACGACAGGACACAAGCAAATCAGAAAGGGAAATCTACTCTAACCTATATACACACATTTACAAAGAAGAGCTCGAACGAGCTCAAGCCTGGAAGTAATGCTTCAGGTGCTGCCCGTTAACCGGCAATGGGATGCTCTCACCAGTTAAGGTCTTTAGGCGGAAGGCATTGTCTCCCAAAATCTTAGCTATTTGAAAGGTGCCAAGCCAGAGCTTGTTGAATTTGTTATGTCCCTCTTTCTTTTCATGGGCCTTGTCCCAATACAGGACCAGATCGGCAATCCTAAAGGCCTTAATCATGGTTCGACGGTCAAACCATCTCTTAACCACGCCCTGATGCTTGGCAAAATTTTCTATTGCATAGTTTTAGACTTCCTCTAAATGTAGAAGCTCAGCTAATCGAGCTTCCCTATGATCTCCTCCCTCATAAAAGTCATTGATAAACTGAAGAGTAGGAATCTTCATATGGATAGGAAATATAGGTTTTAGGCCATAAATGAGGTGGAATGGAGAATCGCCAAGGACAGCCTTATGGCGAGTGCGATCAGCCCAAAGGGAAAAACGGAGCTAGGTATGCCAGTCCTTAGGATTCCTATCTAGCAGTTTCTTGATCACAGTAATCAGGTTCTTATTTGTGGACTCGGTGAGGCCATTGCCCTGGGGGTAGTAATTGGATGAAAACTTAAGGGCAATGGCGTAGTCGAATGCCCAACTAGAAAATTTTAATGAGGCGAAACCAAGTCCATTGTCACATACCAAAGCATAAGGACAACCGAAGCGATTTAAAATGAAACTTTCTAAAAATTTAGTAACTACTTCAGTTGTGCATTGCTTACATACTATTTCTTCTGTCCATCTAGTGCAGTAATCAGTAGCGATAAGAATATACCTACTTCTCGTAGATAATGGAGGGTTTATCGGACCGATGAAATCGAGACCCCATTGCGCGAATGGCCTTACCTCCAGCACAGGCTGCAATGGGACAATAGCATTCTTTTCCCTGGTGGCAGCGGTTTGGCATGTGTGACATGAGCGAACATGGCAATGGGCATCCTTGAAGATAGTTGGTCAATAATACCCTGCTCTCAATATTTGGTTCATGGAACTCTTTTAAGACTCGATCTGCTTCCTCCTTTCCAAGGCATCTTAAGTAAATGTCTTCATGGTTCTTCTTGTAGAGAATGGACCCTTGTAGCATGTAACCATTGCTTTTCAATCTAATGGCACGCTTTTGGACTCCCTACAAGTGTGGCGGACACTTGTGGTTTAGCAGATAATAAACAACATTCTTGTACCATTCTCCCAAGGAGACATCCTCAAGCTAGTACTGCTGCACAGTGAGTTTGGGTCCAACCTTTGCCGCTGCTTCAGCAATCATGTGGGTGAGTTCTTGTCCTCTCACCAGCTTCATCGGTTGGATCTCCATGTCATATTCTTGGAGCAAAGTGACCCATTTGGGTCTTTGTTCACCCAATTCATTTTGCATGAGCAGCGTTTTTACCACTGGGTCGGGGACAATGGCAAACACCTTATTGCGAAGGATGTAGTGTCTAAATATCTTCACCCCTCTAATGAGAGCATATGCCTACTTTTCAATGTTGTGATATCGCAATTCAGCATCCTTCAGGGGAGCACTCATGAAGGTGATCGGATGCTTATTTTCTTCATCGTCTTTCTGAGTCAACATGCTAGCACAGGAATGCTCTGAAGCGAACGAGTAGATGTAGAAAGGCTTCAAATAATTTGGGCTAACTAACACAGGTGTCTTAGCAATGGCCCATTTGATTTCTTTGAAAGCTTGTTTGGCGTCAAGAGTCCACTCAATTTTGGCATCTTGTTTCAACATAGCATTGAGAGGTTTAACAATCTCTGCGAAACCCGTGATGAATTTCCTGACAAAGTTGATCTTTCCAAAGAAGGATTTTAATTCTTTCTTGCTGCCTGGTGGTGGAATTTTCAGCAATGACTGGATGCGTTCAGGGTCTATGGAGATGCCCTATTCTGAAATGATGTGTCTGAGTAATCTACCTTCAGTCACTCCAAAAATACACTTTTTGGGGTTAAGGGAAACCCCAAACTCCCTACACCTCTGAAACACTTTACATAAATCGGAGACGTGATCACCCCGCCTTTTAGAAAACACAGTCAAATCATCCATGTAGATGACTATGCACTTGTCGATCAAGTCCTTGAAGGCGATATCCATGGCGCGTTGGAAGGTGGCACCAGCGTTGATGAGCCCAAAAGGAATTTTCTTGTACGCGAACGTCCCCCACTTAGTGGTGAACACGTTTTATGACGATCTTCATACTGTACCATCACTTGGTTATACCTGAAGTATCCATCAAGGAAAGACATCATCTGGGAGTCGTTGATGATCTGCAACACCTCATCTAATGAAGGCACTCGATAATTATCTTTCTCCAAAGCTCGGTTCAAATTGCTAAGTCCACACACAATCTAATCTCCCCATTCTTTTTTCTGGCCGGGACAAAGTTGGCCACCCACGTAGAGTGTCTAACTGGAAAAATAATCCTTGCCGAGAGAAAATTCTGTACTTTTTTGTAAATGACGGGTTCCAACAAGGCATTGATAGGATGATGTCGCTGGCGGAATGGTCTCACTTCTTTCTTGAGAGGGATGGTGTGCGTAATGACAGAAGTGTAATATGTCGTTATATCTTCGTAGCTCCATGCCACCACATCATGGTACTTCCGCAATGCATCTGTAATTCCCTTCTTTTCCTCTGGCATGCACACCTTGCCAATGAAAACATTCTTGATTTCCTCAGCTGTCCTGAGGTTGTAGGCATCACACTGGTTGCTTATCGCATCCTTCTTTGTTTGCCGATTCTGATCTCTTATCTAATCCAAATCGAATATACCTTCTAACTGAACCATGCCTCTGGGGATCGTATTGGTTTTGAGATTAATAACTCCCTCTATGTCCAGTTCGGCTTCTTGTGGATCAGCTTCATCAATTATTTGGCCTGCAAAGACATCAAAACTGGTGATGAATTCAAGAATATGTTTGTCATCATTGAAGACTTTCCAGTGGGTAACATTATCTAGGATCGATGGCGTAGATGTCAGCTCAACTGTAAATTTCTTGAGCCCAGATAAAGAGAGGGGTTGCAAAGTGTTGGCCGCTCGAGCCAAGGCATCTTCTATACGATTCTAAGCACGGGGAATCAATTGTATATTGAATGCATCTAAGCCTTCCAAGAGATCCCAAACCCTATGCCTATAGTTGGCAAGCCTTCTATCATGGAAGGAATACAATTTCCTAACTTGTTTAACTACGAGTTCCGAATCCCCAAAAATTTGCAGCATTTTGATATTTTTCTTCAAGGCCATGAGAAGGCCGTGGACCAAAGCCTCATATTCTGCTACATTATTGGTGCAATAAAACTACAATCTATGGGCAGCAAGAAAGGTCTTACCCATTGGACTGATGAGTTCAAACCCAGCTCTGGCTCCTTGCTTGGACTTGGATCCATCAAATCGGAGCATCCAGCATGTGGAAAGTTCTTTATCTTTGGGTCCAATTAAATTTCTGCTCCCTTTTAGCTAGAGGACTGTCTCTGTGATCTTAGGGGAGTTTTCTAGCTCGGTGTACTGATCAACGGGTGGTCCTATTGGTGCCTCCTTTGGTATTTCAATCTGAGGAGCAGCTATTTTTTTAACATGTTCGACTGTCGTTTGGCATAAGCAACAGTCAAACTCATAATGGGCAGCATTGTGAATCCTGCACCAATTTGGCAACAAGAGATCCTGGAAATTCATCCGAGCACCCAAGCTGAGTTGGTCACTAACACACTTTTCTATGAACCCCTAGAAATCACTGAGTAATCCCCAGTTGTCGTCTTCATCAGGCTTGTCATCTAGTTCTACCAGCCCTTTTGTACTCAGAGGTATTTGAGTGGAATCGGTCGAAGGACTGCACAACACTAGGAGTACTTCGTCAGCACATTCTTCTTGGAGCTCGACCTCATTTTGGTAGGCGAAAGGATGGTAATTCCCTAGGTCAGTCTCGGCAAACAACACTTCGTTAAGATTATTGTACTCCATGATCATGTATTTCATACAGGGTTTGCGGTCGATACGGATTTGATTTGGCAGCCCCTTCCATGGTAGTCACATGTGATAAAGGTCTGTGGTAGTATATCCATTCAGTGCCTTGGTGAATTCCCTTCCCAAGATGATTCCATATGCATCAAAAATGTCCACTACTTGAATATCAATGACTTGTTGTATCCTTAGGTCTATGGCAATTTGCATCAACATCCGATTTATTTCTCCCACGATGTTAATCTCTGTTTTGTCTAGCTAAGTCACTTTTCTTCTCGAAGGCATGGGAGTGATGCCAAGAGCCTTGCATACTGCCAAGGGCATGACATTGGCAAACTCTCCTGAGTCGAGCTAGCAGTTATGCAGGTTCTTCCCAAAGATCCTAATGGTGGTCAGGAAAGGGGGAGTTTTCAATCTCCCTTGGAAGATGCCTGTAGGCGTATCCATGTGAGTGACTTGACCTTTGTTCTTATCATTACCTTTATCCCTGATCTGCCTAAACGGTTGGTCCTTGGAAAATTGCCTATTACTCTACTCTGGTTCCTTTTCCATTTGTTTTCCCACAGATTGATTTATAGGAACATCCTTCCTTTTCCCAGTATTATCATGTATCTCCGGTTCTTGCCTAGACTCTTCAAAGGTAACCCTCTTAGCTGGCATTTCTTGCATTGTACTGGAGGATGGGGTCCCATTAAGGAGCCTAAAGAAGGTGTTCCTTACGGTAGGGACTTTGAATAACTCGAAGGCAGATAAGCTTATTTTCACCCTTTTGAACTCTTCCACCACGTATTCACCCATTTGTTCAATCTCTGAACTAAAAGCCTGACCTATCGCAGAGTTAGGGGGTTGGACTTTCATTTGACTAGGTTGATTTTGGGATTGTCCTTGAGTATTATTTTGTGACTGGTTTTGAGACCCATTCTTGTTGAGGTATTGGGCAGGTATATGGGGAAGTCCAGGGTTGTTGCGAGCATCAGGATCAGGCGGGGTGGCAAAATTGTTTGGTGGGGTAGAAGTCGTAAAGGGTCCACCCGCCTGTCTATTCCTAAGGAAGTAGAGAGTTGACCTTTGATGGAACAAGTGGACCTCATCTACAAATGACTCATCTTCGTCTATTGGACCATTATATACTGCATCAAAGAGCTAAGCCAAAGTTTGTTCGTTACTTACCTCTTGCACTTCTTCACCCTCAACAGGAGTAGGCTCGACTTCAGGCTCATTGCAATCACCCCTCAAAAATGGCCCTTGGTTAACCACAAGACAGGAGGAATCGTATGGCTCAGATGGGATGATGTCCCTACAGCCAGCATTATCGACTGCATTTTGCACTTCTACTTGGAATATTTCAGCAACTGTCTGGAATTCGGGGCAATCCAACTCAAAATATTTGCTGGTACACTCCACTGGTCATTTTTTCGTTGCTTGCCGATTGGTCGAAAGGTGTAGGGACACCTTCGTTATTGGGCCTAGTGTTCCACATGCGATTCTGCCTCTGAGAAAGCCTCCTTTCAAAATTTTGATTAACGTTTGGTCCCTTATCATAATTCTGCCCAGAGGAAGTGCTTGCTTCTCAATTATCCCTATTGTCCCTATTGTCTCGGTTATTCCAGTTGAGTTTGGCCTAAAAATTACACTAGGAGGCATGTAACTGATTATTCTAATTTTCTAGGTGTGTCATTTCTGTGGACATTTTCCTTATCATCTCTATCAGTTCCTCTAACTTGTCTCTCTAAGTCGTGTTCCCAGGTGGCAACACTGAATTTTGGAGAAAAGTGGGCGGGGCTCTCGGTTGATTCTGATATGCTGGAGGAAATTCTGGTCCCGATAGGTACAATGGTGCCTGGGGCTGCTGGGAATACACTTGCTATTGTGGAGCAGCCTGAGAATAGTTATGTTGTGGTTGAGGCTACAAATAAGAAGGCGCAGGAAACGCATAATTCAGGGGCTATTCCAGATGTGGGACAATGGGCAACTAAGGCATCTAGTTCATAAGAGGGGTCTGATGAGAAAATACTTGATTAAGCCCCTGAATCTACATCAGGTGAGCTACTGGCCCCAAAGAAGGCAGCGGGCCGGAGATATTTTGCCCCAAATCTACATTGGCGATAACAACCTCTGTATAAGCAGTCACCAGGGTGGTGAATGGTGGGCGCATCATTTTCACCAATGCTGATGTAAGGTTGTCAAACGTCGCATAGTAGACCGAGAGGGCCGCAGCATCATTATGGAGGTATGGGTCCTAGAGCCTTGTAAAGGCATGATGAAAGCGGTCATTGAAGGATCCAATAGGTTCATTTGTTTCTCTCTAGACGGACATAAACTGCTGATAGAGTTCTGAAGGACTGATGGGGATCTTGTATTTTTGCAAAAAGGTGTCCTTCATTACGTTCCATGAGGTAATAGATCCCCTCGGCAGGTTGATGTACCAATAAAAGGCTTCTTCTCCCAGCGAATGTGGAGAAAGGTGGCATGCAACATCCTCATGGTCGACTTGCATTTCAGTGATGGTTGTCTCAAATATCTTGATATGTTCTTCAGCTATTCTTTGTGGGTCACGAGGATAGAACTTCGAACAAAATCCTTCCAGATTCTTGGGCATATCATGGTAACCAGCAAAATGAATCGGTGAAGGGTTATGTGCTAACCAAGCCATGACGGGAGGTGGAGGTGGTATTTGTTGTTGAAAAGTAGCAGCTTGGACTTGCACCTACACTAGAACAGCAGTTTGGGACTCCACCTGAGTTGCAACTGTTTGCACTGTGCCTTGGGCTGGAAGGGCCAGGAGAGAAGCAACTTCCTGGCTGCCAGAGATGGGAGGTGAAAATGCAGTTTCGGATGGTCAGATGGAAGACGAAGGCCAGCTGAATGAGGATGAAGATGGAATGGAAGTGGGTGGCATGGAAGGAGAGGAAGAAACAGCACTACTTCCTTTGACGCGTTTTGCCCTGGTAGGACGTTGAAGCTCTTGGAGTTCTCCCTTATCCAATGTTAACCATAAAACTCGTTGGAATATTTCTAGGGAGAATGATCCGATTCGATCTAGCCTCACCTTTAACCTTCAACTTTGTATTCTCAGTGTGTCAGCCCTCCTTCTAGCGTCAAATCTATTGATGTGTTTTTTATGCACTTCTCAACACAGGCAGTGCGTAGGTGCACTACCTCTCTTGAAAGACAATTTTCCACAATTAGATTGCAGAACACTATCCTAAGGTCTCTAATGTCAGGTGTTGACAGTGCTTGGAATATATTAGTTGATTTATGTGATTTGCTAAAATCACAAGGCAGAATTACGGATGAGCTACAAAGTGGAGAAGTTGGATCTTCAAATAGAGTTCTTAAGATGGGAGAGTTGTTATGCATTTGATGTAGGTTCAAACAGCAGTCTTGAACTCCATTTTGTCATTGGATTTAGCTTTACAATGTGCAATGAACCTTAGCATAGGTTACTCATTAAATAAAATGAAAAGGGGTAGGGAAGAGATGAGGTTCCTAGATATGCAACTAATTGTGAACAGTGATGATGGAGTTCCTACAATGGATAGCTTCTTGGAAACAATATTCTACTTAACCAGAGATCTCACAGTCTCATGGGATTTGTGCTATCTTCTAAGGTTTGCAAATGTTTCGTCTTTCATTCACCATGTGCATGCATGAACAAAGATAAAAGTTTTGGAGCAGCTTTGAATTCAAGCCCAAACTAACTTTACACAGCTATCTACAATCAGCAAACAGCAAAAAGTATGGACTAAGAAGTCATCTACACAGCAGAAATTTTCATCATCACAGGACAACATTCCTAAAATCTACCAAAGAAAGAAAATAGTTAACTAGAATAGCAATAAAACCTAAGTTAAACATCTAACAATGGAGATTGAATCAAGCAACATGTGAGAAACTTAGACAATTCACCAAGTCAATGTCTTTTCCTTATAAATTTCTGCAACATGTCTTTACAACAACTCAACTCCCTTTGCAAATGAGAGGAGAGCCCTATTTATAGTGACCAAAAAGTCAAGTGAATGGCCAAGATTATTTCTCATTGTGTGGCCAAAATTCATTACAAAATAGGGTTTCACCTACCCCCAATATATCACAATTTAAAATTACATTTTGTCATTTTCCCTATTTTTTCCTCTAGTCACGACATTGTAGCACTTTGTCTTTTAACTGATCGCTATTTTACTGTAGCTACTCTTTAGGGACCTATTTATCATCAACAGGGTTGTCCTCCTGCTTCTTGGATGCTGCATATTCTATGAACTTGAGGATGACTTCCTAGAGCTTTTCCACTTCAATAATCTCATACCTTAGCACTTGGTAGCTCCACTCCTTCGTGTTATCCTCTAGCCTTTTCCAGTCCTCATCATACTTTGTGCCCTAGTCTCAGAATAACTCTGACTGATTGAAGGCATGGGCAGCAAAGCTCATGAATTCCACCATGATTTCACTAGACATCCCGTCCTCCATCTTCTTTTGGAAGTAAGGCTTCACCTTTTTTGGATCCATTTGCACTGCGAGCATATCATATTCTGTCATCATATTGAAATAACGAGCGCATTATGCCCTGATTTCCTTTATCCATTCTATATCTAGATCCACCTTGCTCATTATTTGCTCCAACCTTTCCTTCCTATTGCCAAAGTCCCGCCACCATAGATCCATCAGCCAATGATCGTCTTTCTTAAACGCAAGCTCCTTTTCCCACGTGGCTTCTGGAAATTGAATGATGGCCTCGATTTTGGAAAGGTGGAGTTGTATGCAGTGGGGAAGTCAGTGCATAGCTTCTTTATGCCCTCCAAGGATTGCTGCAGGTCCAAGAACTTGTTGGCTGTCTGAATAGCCTGGTTAATCTCCATGTCTCCAATGCACAAGACCTGTCAGAACCAACTCTCTGTCGTCTTCTCCAAGCTCTTTCTTCTCTCCATCTTATCAATTTTCTCTTTGGACAACAATTGGGGCATGATTGTGGACGTGGTAGGAAGGTCGTCCATCGATGACCACTACTGGATGTAATCTGTTAAAGCAGCCACCTGTGCTTTAATCTCGCCTTTTGAAATATTGTCTACCTTATCAAATATACCACCATAGCCACTGACTCCTCAAGATGCCCTACCTTCTATTCTCTAGTGGCGGTTCCTAGATCCATGGTGAAGATGCTGTAAGTTATCCCTTCCTGACCTACCACAGGCGTGGCTACTTGCACAGTTCGAGACCTAGAAGCATCCATCGTTACCTTGGATCGGATCTTAAGCTACTTTTCCTTCTTTGTTATGATTTGAGCTTGAGCTCAGATAGCCTCTAGTCTTGCTCTTGGGTCCTTTAGTATAGGAGTTCTTCTCTCAAGCTATTTCTCTAACCACTCTGGTACGACGGACTTGCCCTTAGGTGATCCATGATCACCCTCGCCTCTCTCGGTCAAAGCCTCCATTTCTTTATCTTCTGAGGTCCTCCCTCCCCTTTTGGTTGCATCCCCCTCTTCTTTGTCGGAGTCTTGGATGAACACGAGGCACTTGATAGGGAGCCTGGTAGACAGTTGTTGCATGGGACTCTCTTTTCCTTCTGTCTCTTCTTCTTACTTTTCTTCAGCACACTCAACTTCGTGCATAGGTTCCTTGGATTGCTCGACTTCGAGGCTCTTGACAACTTGGGTTCCACTCTCAGGTAAATCTTCTCTTGGACTATCTTCTGGTGGCTGTCCTTCTTCGTCATGGGGTGACCTTTCTACTCCCACCTCGGTGTCCTTTAGCTGTCAGGCTAGCTCTTCCTCAAGATCATCGTCAAAGGTTTGCATGATTACCTTACCATTGGTGCTATCTTCCTCATCCCCACTCTTGGAAGAGCCCGTTCCCTCCTCCTCATAAGCCACCCTGTCAATAGTTCGGTGTTCGTACTCTGATTGCTCGTGGTATTCATCAGCTTCCTCCTCAAAGGGCTTTGACACTTCTACTCTCATTTCTCCCACTCCTTAGAGATTAGCATGGTTGCTTCCATAGTCGGTGGCCCTGTCGGCAGTTGTGAAGGCTGAGCAGTAGCGAGGACTTGTGCAAGGGCTTCTTGAAGAGTGGGATCCATTAGGATCTGGGAGAGCTCAGGGGGAAGATTCTACATATGTCTTTAGAGAGCCTCAGGCATGGTGGAAGTGGGAATAGGTGTTGTTACTGTTGCAAAAGGGAGCGATGTGGTTGGTGACATGGCAATGGAGGAAGGGGGAGTAGTTATGGTAGAAGATGTGTCGACAATTATTACAGACTCGGCCGGAGGCGGAGGGGCAAGATGGACAGAAATGTCCATTGCCAGTGGGGATCTGGTGATCATAGCTAGGGAGGTAGGTGGTGCAACGGCAAGGGCAGGGAGAGCCAAGAGAGGTTCCAATTGATCTGTACCTTTCACTTTCTCCTCTTGGGTTGAGGGTTGTTCCGCGGCACTCCCCATTCATTTGAGCCTTTTGGATTGTGAGCCCCCCATTTCTTTCCTTGCATAGACCTTGGGGTTGGGAGACTGTTATGTTTCTATCTCCTTTCTCTTCTTGGATCTGGTGACCGGAGGAGACTTGGAGGTCACGCCAGTCGAAGTGGTGGCAGCGGCATCCTCTGTGGCACTTAGCTCACTTTTGAGCCCTTCATAAGTCAAAATTACTCCTTGCCGCTTTAATTGGGTTACTTGCCCATCGACCCATTCTTTGGTGCGGGCCAAGATTGGCTTAGTTATAATGTCGAGGTCATCAGCCTCATGCTCATCCCAGACAATTGTCAATACTGGTAGATTGACGACTGTAGGGTACCTAGGGTGCATTATGGTGCTCTCATCTTCCTTGACCTAGTTTGGTATGGGGAAAGGCTACATCTTTCTTATGAAATAGGCAATCATGTGCATATAATGTGTTGCCCGTACCTCCTTATCATCTTGCCAGTCCACCCAGAAGTCCTCGATATGGTGAAGATGAGTGAACCCCAGCGCTAGCGCCTTTCTTATGTGGCCATATGGGTCTATCCATGGGTGAGCAGTGTGTAGGTGAAAATGGTAATCTCTTAGTTCCTTCTCGGAGTTAGCAGCGCATTGGGATGTTTGCAATCTATACATGCCCTGGCCAAGATTCATGGGATAGGAGATCCCTGCTATGTGTTTGCAACTGAAGATCGCCTGTATGTGTTGGAGCTACCAAGAAAGCTCTAGTAGGATGATTCGGTCATTGGTGTATCGAGGCAACCTGTTTGGCCTTTCGGTGAAGCCCTTGGCATGGATGTATGTGAACTTCGAGTATTGAATGAAGAGGAATGCATACTGCTTCAAAAATTCCTTGGCACTATGGGAGACCCTCCTCTCAAAGTCTCTAGCGATCCTTCTGATAATATGGCCGATGAAGGAATCGTTTACTCTGCAGTATTCCCTTTTGAAGTTTCGGTACTGGAGCTGCAGGTACCTATCATAGGCCTTGAGTCTTTGCCCCTGCTCCTGATCGGGTGCCACAAACAACCTATTGTACTGTCTCCGATCTGCCAAGGAATAGACGAGGTAGGAAGTCATATAAAATTTGGAGCTTTTCTTCACATTGATGAACTGCTCATGGAAGCAGTTGCTTATTATTCCTCCCCAGTAAAACGAAGTCTTTGTGGTGACGTCCTCATTCCCCCGAAGGATCTGCTCAATGAAGTACACCATCCATTCCTAAAAGAAGGCAATCGTAGGGAGGCCCATTACCCTGCTTAGCATCATGACCAAGTCATGGTAATCTTCTTGAAAGTCACTGCAGAAGAGTTCCTAAGGAACCTTAGCAGCACTACCCTGCTTTTCTTTAAGCCAATGCTGATTTATTGACCTTTTATAGCCCACCGAATTATCATCCCATGCTGCCCGACATTCTTCTATGGTGGAGACTTCCATCTCTTTAAAAGTGGGGATATGGAAAGTCTTTGTGATTCCTTCAGGTGACATGTCAGCAAGAATGTTGCCCTCTCTGTCAATAATTGTCCTTGTGTCAGGCCGATACACCTCCTGACAAGCCATGACTAATTCAGGGACCACGAGGGATGGAGGGAATCCTGCAGCTTTTGCGATTCCACTTTTCCTTATCAGTCTTCATTCTTGGTCATTCGATTGACGCTGACCCTTTGTTTGAATTCTTCAATATTGACGTGGCCGATGTTAGTATCGATGATCTCCTTCCAATCCGTGGTAACCTTTGAGTGGAGAGGCTCACCCTGAAATTGGTATTTCATCTGGTCCTTGTCCTCTTTCCCTTGAGGAGTCTTGCCTGACTTTTTTCCTTTCTCCTTTTCGACGGCCGCCCTCGAAGGTCCTGCACCTAATTCCATATATTCTGCAAGCAAAAAAGCGTAGTAAGTGCAATTGACCATGAAAACATTCGTGTTAGCCGAAATCCTAAAGATGAAATCCATTTGAATAATCTATCAAGCATAACATGATACTTTATCCCCCGATGTCATTGGTCTTTTGATTGAGGTCTTTTGGAAAATTTGGGCCTGGAGGGCTGGACTTCCCTGGCAGGAATGTCGTTTTGAAAGGAAAATAGGGCGAAGGGCCCCCATTGATTCTCCCTAATCGAATTTGATAATTTAAAAGTTTCGCAATGAAGAAGACCAAGATTAAGCACGTGGGTCGAGATCAGATTTTGAATTTGGCTCATTTGGATTAGTTTAGGGACATCCAGAGGTACAAGGTCGGAAAGCCATCAAGAGATAGCTGTTTGGGATGGTAGATCGAAAATGGAAATCTAGGGTCCAGGGTCCACCAGGCTGCAGGGCGATCAGGAGATTACAATTTTCTGCTTGAGTGCTCGAGTCTGAGGCACTGGGAAGCTGTTCATCCCTCACCGTTCGGAACGGCCATTGCTAGGATGAAATCTGAAAAAGGGTGGCCCGACGGATCGGACCTGGTGTTATGGTCGGACGGAAGATTTTGATGTTCACCGGCGAGAGGTTTGCATTTTCGTCAAGAGGTTTGGGTGACCTATGAATTTCTCACCGACTAAGCACGTCGGTAGGAGTTTGTGCAGTGGGAAGATGTCCTGGAGAGATCCTGAAGTCTCGCCAATAGCCACGAACAAGACCTGACCCGGAACGAGCGTCCGCCATTCAATTTCGTTTATAGCCCCATGGCGATCGGAAGGGCGGAGCTCGAAGGTCAGAGGGGTAGGCGAGATTTTCCCTTTCAGAACGGCGGATGAGGGAAGGACTCCCAGATGGCAGATCCTGGCATGGATGAGGTTTCATCATTCAAGTTGGATCCTAGCGGCAAATAGGCGTTCGAAGCCCAGAGGTCAGAAGGACACCGGGTATTCACCAAGAGGAAAGTGATGTCGTCGTGAGGTCTTGGTGAACACGGAGATTCCTGCTAACAAAAGAGTCTTTGGCGTAAGTTTTCAGGTCGGGGAAAGGTCTTGGCGAACCAGCCATGTATCCCCGACTAGGTTCGTCTTTTCCCAAAGATGAGGGGTCGGTGTGAGGTCTTGGCGAACGTGCCATGTTTCACCGATGAAGAGCCCCATTGACGTAACCTCTCACCTACCTTTGCGAAGTCACCCCGACTGGGGATCTGGGCTCGCCAAGACAAAGGGTTTCGTTAGGAAGTCTTGGCGACAGCTAGGGGGTCCTGCCGAAAGTGAAGGTATCGCCAAGAGGAAGGAAGCTCTTGGTGAGGTCTTGGCGACAGATGATGTCTCCCTGATAGGCCACTCGACAAGAGTAGGATATGCTCGGTGAAAGGTCTTTCCAAATCGAGGAGGCCTCAGCGACAGCAAACGAGGGGCGGAATCCCAGGTACTTAGGCCCAAGAGAGCCAAAAGCTATTTTGACATCTTGTTTTGCTAAGTCTTCACCGACAAAGGGAGTGTCTGGGCCCGAGGGTCACGAATGCCCCTGCGAAGAACGGCCACATAGAGATAAAGCTCTGAATTGGTCATGGGGATGCTATGTTGGTTTACTTAGTTTTCGAGGACATGGGTTTTGTTCGTGGTGCCGTATTTTATCATTCACATGCTATTTTGATGGTTATTCATTTTAATCCCTAGAAATCATGAAAACAATGTTCGGGAGGGTGAACGGAGGACCTACCTTGAACACTCGATGTGGAGAGGTGTGGGATCCACCAACGGTCGGCAAGTGAAGGCAATGGGCGTGAGTGTGAAGGTCTCGAAGACAACGAACTCCTCTCTGGAAAGCACTGATCACTCTCTGCAACACTGTCAAATGAAAATGACAGGAATGAACCTTCTATTTATACCCCAATCACCATTAATGGCCTCATTGAATGCCGGTACAGCAGAACAAAGGTTGGTGGATTTGAATTCATCAATGATGACGGGAGACCTGGGGTCCAATGGCCGGGAAGGCACAGGACGGTGGCCGTTTGATAAGTTCCTCTTGGAGATTCACTAGCAACAAAGGGGAGGTCAGGGCCCAGAAGGTGGAACTCCGCCAGAGGTTCACCATGAGGAACAGCGAAACACTCACAGAACCCCGGGAGTGGAACTTCGGAGTCCCGGGCCCTGAAGGTCGGACAGCCGTCAAGATTTCCACTGATTTTAGCAGACGGCAAATGGGGGTCCGGACCCTGGGGTCCAGGATGACACGAGTCGAGCACCATTAGGAACAGTGGGTACAATGGGGAAACCCGGCAAGGGAAACTCGAATGGACGGGCCCGGCAGGGCACGGGGCCATTGGTAGGGGCAAACTACCAGAGAGACTCCGCGAGGCACCAAAACCTGACAAAATTAAAAGGGGAAGGAACGGTCAACTTATGGTGAGACTTTGAATCAACATTGACCATCCGGGACACCAAAAATGGGGCACACAAAATGAGGTGACGACAAAAATGACCCGACAAGGCGAAAGAAAAGAGTGTCCCTGTTTGAAACAGGGCGTGTGTGCCAAGGGCACAATAGGGTTTAAGGGTTAAGGGTAGAGGGTTGAGGGTTGAGGGTAGAGAGAGAGAGAGGGGGAGAGAGAGGGTTGAGGGTTGAGGGTTGAGGGTAGAGGGTTAAGGGTTAAGGGTTTAGGGTTGAGGGTTGAGGGTTGAGGGTAGAGGATAGAGGGTTAAGGGTAGAGGGTAGATAGTTTAAGGGTTTAGGGTTTAAGGGTTAAGGGTAGAGGGTTTGCGGTTTAGGGTTTAGGGTTTATGGTTTAAGGGTAGAGGGTCTAAGGGTTTATGGTTTAAGGGTTAAGGGTAGAGGGTAGAGGGTTGAGGTTTTAGTCTAGGTCTCAGGTTTTCTACCCCACCCTAATTGAATAACTTACCCTCTCTCAAGTATCTCTCTCTATCAAGTCTCACTCCCTCCCATGCTACCTAGAGTAATCTGTCTCACTCCAATCCCCTCTCTCACACTCCATCTATGTCAAGTCTCACAGACCTCCCACCCTACCTAGAAAAATATATTTCACTCCAACCCCCTCTCCCACACTCCCTCTCTCTCTCCCCCTTTAGTATTTTTGTATCTCTCAGGTCTCATCCCTCCCAACCCCTCTCTCATTGTCAAGTCTTTCCCCCCACCCTAACTGGATAACTCTTTATCCCTCTCAAGTCTCTCTCTCTCTATCAGGTCTCACTCCCTACCATACTACCTAGACTAATCTCTCTCTCTTATCCCATCTCTCTATCTCAAGTCTCACTCTTGTCCTCTCTATATTTGGAAAACATTTCAAAGCAACACATTTGGCACTCACCAAATTTCGCGAGCGCCAAATGTGTTTTTACCTTGAAATGGTAAAATAGGGGTTGACCCCATGATTTAGGCCCACATGCTTCTGCATTTGTCTGGTTTAGTGCTTTATCTGACTCAAAAACACCTATATTATGTAGTTGACTCCCTATTGTACCAATCTATACTTGATCCATCACCGTTCTACCACTATTTGCATGCTAGACAACGTAGAAGAAGACAATTTGAAGTTTCTAAATCATTTTACATTATCTTAGGTAATATATTCATTTTGGTAAAATTGAAATGTTTTTATTTAGTATATTTGTTTGTTTTTGACAATATAAACTAAATTCCTTTCATGATTTTATTAATCATAACAATTGGACATAGAATTCAACATTGAATTAGATGGGAGTTGCATAAAAAAGTTTAATTTTTATGAGTTTGAAGAAAAAAATGAAAAACATGACATAATTTAAATGAATTCATGTTTAAACTTATATAAACAACATCAACTTAACATAAATTTTCTTATGAATTCTATTTGCATTGCTTATAGTAGTCCATTTCCAGCATGGCTAGTGGAATTCACTCTATTTCATTTTAGGTAGATGTTTATATTGAGTTTTTTTGTTTTGTTTTGACAATTTATAGATGATTCATTTGATGATTTTATTAATATTGAATGTTACACATATAATTCAGCATTAAATTAGATGGATCTTGCATGTAAAAGTTTAATTTTTAGGAGCTTGAAGATAAAAAATGGAAAACATGACATAATATATTCAAATTCATTATTAGTGATGGTTGTGGGAAATTTTTTATTTTCAACTAATTTGGAAAACCTAAGAGATTTCATCAATGTTAATGCAAGTTTCTATTAATTTTTTTGTGCCATAAAAAAATCACCTTCATCATGTGCTTAGATAAATTCAAGTGACTTGACATAGTTGTTAATGCAAGTTTATACTCATTCATACCATTTACCTTTCTAAGTAATAAAAAAGGGGAAAATTTTGTGCAATTGAAAATGATTTTTGTCTTTCTAAGTTACCTCATCACAAAATAAATAGTCAATAATTCCAAGATATAGCATCACAAACCCTTCTTTGAACTCATGTTCTTCATGCCTTGGTTGACAATCACAATGTGGTTTTGACAACAATAAGTACAAGATTCTCTAGTTTCCAAAGGTGGCAGCAACTTATACCCTGGGTTTGATACTTCTTTGCTCCTAAACACTTGTCCACACTCCAAATACTCCCCTCAAACCCTTATTAACAATTATCAACACTTATGTGAAGCAATTTTATACAAATCTCTCAAAGTACTAGGTTTTACATAGTATAGTTGCAAAAAGAAACAAATTGTCCTCAATAACTCACACAAAATGATGATTTAGCAACCCTCCTTTTGTCAGCACATGCATATAGGCCTTCAGAAAATTAGTACCAAGTTATGATTTTTTTGAAGCTCGCTATAAACCCTAGGTTGGCGACAACAACGTTTTATAAGATATGCAATGTAAATTAATGCTTTGAGTTTTAAAGATATGCAATGCAATGTAATCAACGATATGAATATGTTTCATAAAATGCAATGTAATCAGCAATATGGATATGTTTCAAAAAATACATTACTTACTTTTCTTGTGGTATGGAGGTAGACATGTATGAAAAATGTTGTAGCATAGACATATTTGATAAGATGCATTGGTAGACATGTTAAAAAAATGTGGTAGCATAGAATAAGGCAGTGAGTTGTTTGATAGAATTCCTTGAAATGTGATCTCATGTTGATGTCCATCACCATGAGACCACATTTCTTGGAGGAAAATTTCCAAACAGCTCGCTGCTTTCTTTCATAAAATGCAATGTAATCAGTGATATCAATATGTTTCATAAAATGCATTACTTACTTTTGTTTTGTGTGTGTTTGTGAACATGTAGCATTCAATGTCATGCTGAGGAAACAACCAAAGCCTCTAACAATGGAAGAACATGAAGTTAAAAATGCAAGGAGAAGAGAATAAAAAATGCAAGCTCGTGAAGCAAAGGAATTTCAGCCCATACAGTAAGAAATTCTCATGCAATCTAAGAGAGATGTCTAATTGGCAGCACAAAGGGCATGAATGAGAAAAATTCATGGAAGGACACAAATGGATCCCGAAGTTGGGGGCACATCATCTACAATATATCATGCTGAAAGTACAACAACCATCACATCTCTAGTTGAAGACACACCAGCAACAACATGTGGTTTCTAGAGTACATCAAAAAAAAAAATTCCAGTTGAAGACACACCATCAACAACATTGGATTTTGAAAGTACATCAGCAAACACATCTCTATTTTAAGGCACTCCACATACAACATCTCAAGTTGGAGGTACAACATCTTTTACATGTCAATCTCAAGGTATGTCATCAATTGCACCTCTAATTGAAGGTACACAATCTATCCTCAATGTTGTTGGCATTCCTAACATTGAAACAACTTTACATTTGAGAAATCCTAGAGTTTTGCATAGAAAACCTAAAGTTTTTATTGATATTAATTCCAATGTTTTGAAATGGATGCCTAATAAGATTCCAAACCGTACATGTCAAAGATATGCACAAAGGATATTGAGTTTATTTTTTGAGAAGCTAAGTGAGGGTGGAATATGTCAACTATTTGTTTAAATGATGAGGCAACTCAAATTTAGGCCCACCATGAAGGCTCTTGGGCTAAGAGTTTTGAATTACTCAAGTGAAAATTCCAATGTAAATAATATTATGAGTGCATACGAGAGTGTGGGTTCTACCTCATGCAAGAAGGATAGTTGTGCCACATGATGTGTGATGACAAAAACACTATGAAGAAATCAAACAGGGAACAAGGTGAACCTTACAAAGAAAATTAAGTCTTTGAAAATAGTTAGATCATCTCTAATGAGAGCCAAAGGAAGGTGTGAAAGAGTGGAGGATCCAAATAGCAATGAGTTATGAGCATTCTCGGGTAGAGTGCCACAAAAAGATAAAAGAATTGCTCAAGCCTTGAGATCTATAATACAAGATTATTGGAAGGATAACACAAGGACCTCTCCCAATCAAAGAGATGTTGTAAGAAGGATAATTGGTAGTCAAATCCATAAGCTACATCCAAAGCATTATTTGGATACCACTCAAACCCAATTTTTTTTAATTTTGTATGGAGGTTTCCTCAAATTAAAATATGTCAAAGGTATTTTGAAATGCTAAAGCATTTTTATGTCAAAATAAATCACACATGCACTACTTTTTGTTGTAGAGTACATATTGATTTTTCTAACCATTATGATGTTTATTGACGTATATGTGTAGATATGCATACTAACAATGTTTTGCAGGAATGTAACATAAGGCCTCCACCTAAATACTCAAGGTAATTCTTATATTCCATTTTATGTGAAAGAGTGGATGGCCAAAAATTTTACAAGTCATGTTTGGATGGCACATGTGATCATTGGGGTGGCATGCAACATTTTCCAATTTTCCAACACATGGCTAGTACACACACAATTGGAAATAGAATTATGGAATTTGGAAAATACAAGAAAGTGGCCTACAGTCTAAAATATGCGAAAGAAGCAAAGAAGTGTGAATTGGTCAATGATAAGATTTTAGTGTATCAGTTTATGGGCATTTTCCATGATCAAGTGGTCTATGAGTATGCAAGGCATACACATAGAGCTCAATGGTTGGACTGATAATTCAAGTTATGCAAGGACACACTTCCACTTCATAGCATTGTTTCAATTGTCAACTTCACAGAGAACTACACACTACAACCACAGAATGAGTTGCAATCACAATACTACAACTCCACACAGGTTGCTATATTTGTGCATATAGAATTCATTCATGCAAATGATAGTACACAGGATAATAGGAAAGTATTGAGGGAGTATCACTTTTACATCAGTGATGATCACACATATTCTACAAATTTTGTGCAAGGTTGCTTTCAGATGTCCTATGTTGATCTGGCTAGTAGGGGCATATCATTCAATCAGCATATCATATGGTCAAAGAACTGTACATCGCAATTCAAGAACTCTAGAATATTTTACTGGTTGAGTAGGATGAAAAGGCTCAATGGTGTTCTCCATATGTGGAACTTCTCAGAGGCTAGGAATGGAAAAGGGGAGCATGATGGAGTAGGTGCATGTATCAAAAGAGCCTTAGCACGAGAAGAGTTAAAGTAAAAAGATAGTGTAAAGTTGATAAATGCAAGATCAATTGTCGAGTGGTGCAATCATGCAATGGGTCCAAGTAGTGAAGGTAATTATTTAGTTTGTATATTTTTTCATTTAGTTGATGATATTAAAATTGCAAAATATGAGGATTATTGTACACTAGAAGGATCGAGTGAGCTACACTCTTTTAGAAGCTCAAATGTAGGTACACAAACTATCCATACGCAGAAGATGGCATGCTTTTGTTCTGCATGTACACTTCGAGCATGGAATGATTGCAAGTCAATAGAGTGGTTTGATAAATGGTCTATAAGAAGTCTAACCCCACTTGATACCTATCAGCTCCCGACAGCTCTACAAATCACAAAGATGCAATCATCTATTGACTTTAATCATGTATCAGACCTACTAGAACCAGGTAATTATTTTGATGTTCATTAAATACATCTAACAAGATGAACATATCAATGCAGGGCATGTTTATGCAGTGATTGTAGATGAAGACAATGAAGAGGGTATATATTATTACCTGTGTCATTGTATCAAGGCCAAAAAGAAATTGGAGGTCCTAGTTATAGATGGAGAAAACATAGAATATCCTACAGGTTCAATAGTTGTTACTGGAACATGGCTTAGAAGGTACCCAGTAAAGAATGTTGCAGTTTGGTTGTTTGAGGACTTTGACATGCATCAAAAGACTCTTCACTACTCGAACCTTTTTGTCATAGAAAACGTTCATTTGATCAAATATGAGGACAGACTTGCAAACAATAACTTGTGGAAAGTGTGTGAGTCTGACCACAAAGCAATACTTGACACAATAAAGAGTAGAGTAGACCCAGATGGTTCCATGGATTGATTTGTAAGTATTCACATTGAATTTGTAAAGTCATGTTATTGATCATTGCTTTCTTTCAAGCATTTAAGTTTGATTGTAGAAGGGTTTGCAAAATTGCATTATTGTTAATTTGCAAAATGATAATTAATTATATGTTGCTCTCTATTGACTACCTTTAAGTTGGTATTCTCTATTGGTGTTCAATGTCATATGCATTTAGGACTATCATTGATGCATTTTTGGTTGTCTTTTAACCCACTTATTAATTATGTGTTTTCTTTAGTGAAGAGATATGCAAGACTAGTGAAGCAGAAAAAAGGGATAGGCTTCATTAAAAATTATCAACTTAAGAAAAGAACAACATCGATTGTTGGTGCAAGTGTTCTATGGTATGAGAAACATCGGTTACTGGTGCATTTTCTAGTTTTCAATCTTCTCTTTTTTTTCCATTTCGTAGATTTTTTGGATTCATATATGCTACATGTTTTATGTTAATTATGTTTATATATTTAAAATGTATACATAGGATCATCGAGAGGTGAGAAAGTAGAGAAAGATGGGCCACATTACCATTGTAGTCCACCTCCAATTGATCTACTTATAACATGCATGAAGGTGATAATAGATCTAGTCAGAAGGTGTATGTCTGGCATTATTCAGTTATTGGTCTTTTAATGATTTTTATGTGATTCCATGTCTAAAATTGTTAGGCTTTTGCAGGTTTTTTGTGGACCAAATTCCAGTGAGAGTAGTCAACCACGGACAGGCTACTACCCATTTTTTTCCAAGGGATCAAGGGATGTACATGTTTTGAAGCATTTTGGAATGCAAATAACTGGGCCTCCTGAGGTGGATTAGAGAAAACAAACTGGAAAAAAACTCCTTTTGTTTCTTCTTGTACAATATTTCATGATCTGGGTTGCAAATGGGAGGACTATTTCCCTACATGTATTACTACAAGTATTGAGAAATGGGAGGATTTTCAAGATGTTCTTCCATCACTATTGTAATATTTGCTATTGACTTAGTGTATTTTTTGAAATACAATAATTATGAGAAATTAATACATGCAAATGTGTATATTCCTTAATATATGCCTCAATTAAATGTGTATATTACATTTAAAGTTAGTTCTAATGGTTTATGGTTTACATTTAAAGTTGTCTTGAAGAAAAAGCATGTGGATTTATGACAAAACCTGAAACAATGCCTTCTATTGTACAAAGGCATAATTTCTTGCTCTTCTATAAACCCTAGATCTCCTTCCATCATTATTATTTGACATTAAAACTTGGTCAACCCTTCCTCATTTAGTATGCTTCAATTTGAGGCTAAAGTTTGCATCAGAAGGCTATGAACTCATCTTTCCAATTAATATTCCCCACTACATATAAGTCTAAACCAATAAAACGAAATCCATCGTTGTCAAGCTTATCTACTCTCAGGTTTTTTATGTTTGGATTTCCAAAATTTAATCTAATCTTGGATGAGTTTCAGATTCATTGTCATCATGATCTGTCTCTTTAAATAATCTCAGTCACCCTTCAAGGGATTCATTGAAAATCAATGCACAAGACATCTTAGTACACCTTTCCACCATTGACAACCTAGCCTAGTGGGCATCCAAGGAAGGAAAAACACATCAACAACGGCAGAAAAAACATGAAAAGTGGGGGAAGTAATGTTTCAATACCCTCCAACACCTTTGACAACTCCCAAACATTCTTCAACCAACCAATCTCTCCAAATAGTCACTTGGCATTTGGTGCTCTTGTCAAATTTGGCAACATAGTCACATAGCCAATATCACAAACAAATGATGGAACAACATGAGCACATACCTTGGGTTGTCTCAAGTTATTAAAAACATATCACAATGATTCTCAACCCTTTTTGGACTTAGACTTCCATGATACAACATTCCAAGACACAAATCAACATTATGGTTTATTAACACAATGTATAAATGATGCACTATTACTAATCCAAACTCAAAAATCAAAGATAAAACTTAACCCCTTTTCACTCGTGCACGTGAATATCATGAAAATAAGCCCCATGAAATAATTAAAATGCCTTTTCAATGCTTTTTTCATAAAATAAAAGAACTTTGACTTAAATACTTTATGGTTTTTCTCTAAGTATTGTCTTTTCCTTTGTGTATAATTTGATGATCCTTTATATACTTTATGGTGGTTCTCTATTTATTGTCATTTGCCTCACATTATGGTCTTGACCTCCATGCATAGTGACATTTACACCATGTTGTCCCTGCAAATTTGCTAATGGCATGACTATCCATTCTTTGTAGAGTGTCCCCTCTTTCTTATTAGCATTTTCTTACAACTAACATAGCCTTTTATTTCTCTCCACATAAATGTGTTTGTTAAAGTGAAGTTGAAACAACAAACTTAAGTGATGGAAAAGTTGCAGAGTCATTAAAAGTGTGTGTTTTTGTAATTAGAGTCAAAAGGTCAATGAAAAGGACTTCCAAGTGAATTTTTCCAAGACACTTCATTTGAAGCAAGGAGATTTCCAAATTTTCCAAAGATTTACATGTTTGGTAATAAATAGTTCTTCAATAACTTTATTTTATTTAGGTGAGGCACTAGTTTTCGCTCTGAGCTACGTTCAACCGGCAGAATCCCTTAAGAGTCCAAAGTGAAAAATGGTTGCAATATTTGATGTATTGTTACTTGGATACCATGATATGTTAGAGCCTATGGGATCATGTTGAGCCCCTCTACAATAACCTCTCTCAGTTTTCACTAACTCAGAGGCATTTTCCTATGGTAGCAACTTTTCACTTGGGAAAAAAGTTGTCAAATGCAAGTAGTGTAAAGTTGCAAAGTCGTACAACTTTTGTTCTGCAACTTGCATGACCAAACAAATTGTTCCAACGCAGCTAGGTGGGTATGTTTACACTAGGTATGGTCCTCCTTCGCACCCAAACACACTGAATCGCTCTGAGCTATGTTCAACCGGTAGAATCCCTTAAGAGTCCAAAGTGCAAAATGGTTGCAATCTTCGACGGGTTGTTACTCGGATATTGTGACACTTAGAAATTTCTTGTCAAATCCTATGGGATTGATTTGGACCCCTCTATAATAACCTCTCTTGATTTTCACTAACTTTGAGGTGTTTTCTCGTGGTGGCAACTTTTCACTTGGGGAAAAAATTGTCAAATGCAAGTAGTGTAAAGTTGCAAAGTGGTGCAACTTTCGTTCTGCAACTCGCATGACCAAAAAAACTATTCCAACACATTTGGGTGGTTACATTTACAATAGTAATGGTCTTCTTTTGCACCCAAACACACCAAATCACTCTAAGCTACGTTCAACCGACAGAATCCCTTAAGAGTCCAAAGTACAAAATAGCTACAATCTTCAACAGGTTGTTACTCAAACACCGTAATGCTTAGAAACTTCTCTTATGAGGTTATTGAATAAAATTTTTCCCCTCTATAATAACCTCTCTCAATTTTTTCTAAATCGAAGGTGTTTTCCTGTGGTGGCGACTTTTCACTTGAGGAAAAAGTTATCAAATGCAAGTAGTGTAAAGTTGCAAAGTGGTGCAACTTTCATTCTGCAACTCGTGTGACCAAAAAAATTATTCCAACGCATTCAGGTGGGTATGTTTACACTAGGAATGGTCATATTTCGCCTGAAACATGCTGAATCACTTTGAGCTACGTTCAACCAGCAGAATCCCTTAAAAGTCCAAAGTGCAAAATGGTTGCAATCTTCGACAGGCTATTACTCAGAAACAGTGATGCTTAGAAACTTCTCATATGAGGTTATGGGATTACGTTGAGCCTTTCTACAATATCCTCTCTCTATTTTCACTAACTCGGAGGCGTTTTCCTATGGTGACGACTTTTCACTTGGGGAAAAAGTTGTTAAATGCAAGTAGTATAAAGTTGCAAAGTGGTGCAACTTTCATTATGAAACTCGTGTGACCAAATGAACTGTTCCAATGCATCCAAGTAGGTACATTTATGCTATGCATGGTCCTCTTTCACACCCAACACATTCAATCACTCCAAGCTACGTTCAACCAATAGAATCCCTTAAGAGTCCAAAGTGCAAAATGGTTGCAATCTTCGACGGGTTGTTACTCAGACACTGTGATGCTTAGAAACTTATTGTCTAAGGCTATGGGATAGTGTTGGGCCCCTCTATAATAACCTCTCTCATTTTTTACTATCTCAGAGGCATTTTCCTGTGGTGGCAACTTTTCACTTGGGTAAAAAGTTATCAAATGCAAGTAGTGTAAAGTTGCAAAGTGGTGCAACTTTTATTTTGCAACTCATGTGACCAAAAAAATTGTTTCAATGCATCCAGGTGGGTATTTTTACACTATGCATGGTCCTCTTTCACACCCAAACATGTCGAATCACTCTGAGCTACGTTCAATCCTCAAAATCCCTTATTAGTCCAAAGTGCAAAATGGTTGCAATCTTCGACAGGTTGTTACTCAGATACCATGATACTTAAAAAATTATCTTATGATCCTATGAGATCATTTTGGGACCCTCTACAATAACCTCTCTCATTTTTCCCTAACGGGGGCATTTTCCCGTGGTGGTGACTTTTCACTTGGGGAAAAAGTTGTCAAATGCAAGCAGTGTAAAGTTACAAAGTGGTGCAACTTTCGTTATACAACTCACATCACCAAATGAACTGTTCTAATGCATCCAAGTGGGTACATTTACGGTAGGAATGTTCCTCTTTTGCACCCAAACACGCTGAATCACTTTGAGTTATGTTCAACTAGTAGAATCCCTTAAGAGTCCAAAGTACAAAATGGCTGCAATCTTCGACGAGTCGTTACTCGAATACCGTGATGCTTAGAAACTTCTCTTCTAAGCCTATGGAATTGCATTAGGCCCCTCTACAATAAACTCTCTCATTTTTTGCTATCTTAGAGGTGTTTTCCTATGGTAGCAACTTTTCACTTGGGGAAAAAGTTATCAAATGCAAGTAGTGTAAAGTTGCAAAGTGGTGCAACTTTCATTCTGCAACTCATGTGACCAAATGAATTATTCCAATGCATCTAGATGGATACGTTTATGTTATGCATGGTCATCTTTTACACCCAAACACGCTGAATCTCTTTGAACTACATTCAATCGGCAAAATCCCTTAAGAGTCCAAAGTGCAAAATGGTTGCAATCTTCGATGGTTTGTTACTCGGATATCATGACGCTTAGAAACTTCTCGTCTATACCTATAGGATTGCATTGGGCCCCTCTACAATAACCTCTATCAGTTTTTTCTATCTCAGAGGTGTTTTCCCTTGGTGGCAAATTTTCACTTGGGGAAAAAGTTGTCAAATGCAAGCAATGTAAAGTTACAAAACGGTGCAACTTGTGTTCTGCAACTCGTGTGACCAAACGAACTGTTCAAATGCATCCAAATGGGTACGTTTATGCTAGGCATGGTCCTCTTTCACACCCAAACACACTGAATCGCTTCAAGCTACGTTCAATCGGTTGAATCCCTTAAGAGTCTAAATTGCAGTTGTTGGCACTGAATAGTGCACCCTTGTTGAAATGCAAAACTCAACCCACTATTGAAACATTGGATCTGGATATTCAATATGCATGATGCATGGTTTTTCATGCTCTACAATTATAAAACACGATGTGGTGGCAGTTATAGGATCATGTTACCCAATGATTTTTCATGTTATTTCATGCATAGAAAATGGAATGAGGTTTTTTAACTTATTTAAATGATGAATATGGGAGAAATTTAATAACTGCACATGGGTGATGCATCTGAAAATAAATTTTCTATTTTTTTTCATACACATCTAATATCTTCATAATATCATTAAAACTTACCTATGCATTGATTTCATTTAATGAGATGTCAAGTATTGTGATATTAGTAGATGCAAATAAATTTTGTTGGTTGGATCAACAACTATCATGTGTTTTGATGCACATTCATACAATTTCATAGAGGTATATATATATATGCCCATGAGGTTTGAAACATCCACTTGTTCTATAGATGAAAATGAAACGATTGCTAAGGTTTAGAATTAGAACCATTAGTTGTTGGATGTCAACCTCAACAATGAATTAAAAGCAATACATTTTTCTATGATATTTTTTTATGGGAAGGAGCTCTTATAGTTCATTTGAAACCTTTTGGTGTTAAAATTCTTGCAACTAGACAACAATAGAACTCGAGAAGCATGAAGCATACATGTAAATAAATGAATACACATGAACACATGAATTATACATTGGAAGCATGAAGCATACACGTGAATACATGCAATATACGTGAAGCATACATGTGAATAAGTGAAGCACAAGTAATTGAATCATTGAATTTATGATACAAACCACCATGAATGGAGCTTATTTACATAATACACATTAGATGGAGCTTATTGAGCAATCGACAGTAATTATTTAAGCACTATATGTAAACTAAACCCATGCCTACAATATTCAAGCATACAATTTACACAATATGCATGATAACATCATTCAAGAATGGCAATAGAAAAATAATATTTTCTTTAATCAAAAAGTTGTAAGGCTATACAATGATATATATTGATAAAAGTATATACAATATATCCAAAAAAATCTATACAGGCTTACTTCAAAAGAGCCATATGGACATAAAATTTCACACATATATCGATAGTACAAAACATATGTTCCAAAATATCACATAGGCATACAAAAAATGACCCTAATATATAGTCATTTCCCTCTAGGGGAAGGAAAAAGATCCTGTGTTGCCTTTGAAATTCAACTCAATGGAGTGTCTATTGGTTCTCTTTCCTTTCAAACACGATCACTAGACCTCCTCTCTAGACTCCTTTGGAGTTGCAACTGATACAATAAAAATTATAGATGTTAATACATAGAAATTGAATTATGGAATGACATATAGAAAAATATAGTCACTTACCGCATACAAATAGTCATCATGCACATTTACAACATTACCACTTCCACGACCTAGAGTGACAACCACCTATAGCAACCATCAAGATAGAAATTAAACTGCATACAAGTATCATGAAAATTTTCAATAATAGATGATAAAAGATCAAATATAATGTCAAATCGACTAATATGTTGTATACCTCTCTCAAAGGATTGGAATTGGCTATTGCTGCAACAACTCTATGGTCCATCGTGCCACCAACATTTCTAGGGTTGTCTAATTTCAACAACTAAAAATGAAACAACATATCTAACAGTCATATAAAGAAGTTCAGGTAGTCCCTTTATAACTGTCATAAATGGGAAACAAATGAAAATGAAAAGAGCAACAATATGACTGTCATAAATGATTAGGAATTAAAAATGTAAAAGTGTAGCAACTTCATAGATAAAAGTGCAAAAAATTCATGCATCATGAGTGCAACAAATTTTGAAAGAAGCTAGTCAAGAATGGTGATACCGATAACCAAATTCAATACAAGGTAAAGGTCAATGACAGATGAAATAAATTGAAACACAATGTTAAAAAAACTTTGGGAAGTGATGGCAGTCTATGTAACAGTACAATCCCTATTGGTGGTAGTGACCTTGCCTGAAAGAGTAAATGGTTGGCCTTGGTTGAGACTACAGTATAGTGCTTATAAATCACAGAATAGTGAAAGTACTAAGTCCATTGGGATAGTCCAAACTCTTGCAAATTCCCAAGTTAAGTGCTCATTGAGATTCAAATTGCATATTCTAATGAAGTAATGTTAATGAGGGCATGTTGTCAACATAGCATGATAATGACACAATGAAGTTCACATGAATGAAGTGAGAATTACTACGTTACTAGTAACTTTCAAAGGGATAATGGAACATACAATGAATTAGGACATACATCTAAGGTTTTACTATAGCACGATAATTTGGTTGTTGAGGTGTGCAGCAGTAATGGAGAAGACAACTTTGGTCAATAATGAGTGGAAGGAAAGATTTCTTGTAACGCTACATGCGTATAAGATAAAATTTGGATGGAGGTGCTATAGCGTAGAAGGGATAAAGACAGGAGACCAAGAGGGGATAATGGAACATATGGTGAAATAATAGATGGTACAATGGAATGGGAGTGGAATGTGATTTAATGGAACATAGAATGGACTCGTAGAAATTAGTGGGATGGTCCAAGAGTGGATCATACAACATAGGGTGAACAATTAGAGGTTAATGGGATGGGATTTGTAGGGAATAAAGGAACATAGGGTGAATCAGGGGAAAATAATGGGGCAAGACCAAGAGGGGAGAATGGAACATACAGTGAAATAAGAGAGGGTAATAGGATGGCAATAGAAGGGGTTAATGGAACATAGGATGGACTAGAATAGATTAAGGGGATGGGATAGGATGGGATAAAAAAATATAGCATGAACTATTAGAGGTTAATGGGATGGTTTTAGGAGGGAATAAAGGAACATAGGGTTAATTAAGGGAAGATAATGGGACATGAACAAGAGGGGATAATGGAACATACAGTGAAATAAGAGAGGGTAATGGGATGGGAATAGAAGGGGTTAATGGAACATAAGATGGACTAGTATAGATTGATGGGATGGGCTAGGATGGGATAACAAAATATAGGGTGAATAATTAGAGGTTAATGGGATGGGATTAGTAGGTAATAATGGAACATAGGGTGAATCAGGAGGTGTCTAGGGTTTGACTATATTAAATGAAGTGGGAACTTGACCTATGTGTAGTAATAATAGAGAAGATTTATAGGATGAAACATGGATAAAGATGGTATAACATAGAATGGGTAAAGGAACATAGGGCGAAACATAGGAGATGATGGAACATAGGGTGAAATAATCAAGGGTACAATAAGATGGGAGTAGAAGGGCATAATGAAACATAGGATGAACTAGTAGATATTAGTGGATGGGCTAGGAGGGGATCATGGAAAATAGGGTGAACTATTAAATGTTAATGGGATGGGATTATGAAGGAATAAAGGAACAAAAAGTGAATTAGGAGAAGATAATGTGACACGATTAAGAGGGGATGATGGAACACAGAATGGAATAGTAGAGATTAATTAGATGAGCTAGGATGGGATTGTGAACCAGTTATCTTAACCTACTCTAAAAGATGCAAAACGAGATGCAAAAGAAAGGAAAAGAACACTAACACCTCAAGATTAGCCTAGTTGAATTCAAAACAAAATAAAGATAAAAGAAAAGTTGATTATACCTTGTCTTGAATTGATGCTTGGTTGGCCCTTGATGGTTGATTAATGTGTGCTCCCTTTGATGGCAAGATGTTGAAGTGGATTCAAAATGTTGATGGTTTGATAAGGAATGCAATGAGGAAAGTGGGTAGTTGAGAAGATGAATACAATGGATAGGATGAAAGCTTAAGGTATGCAACAATGGTGGATATGAGAAAATGCAAGTATGAGCTTAAGCGATGAAGTTGGTTGAGTTGCAAGTGTGTGAATGAAAAGTGTTACAAATGCATAATAATGAGAATGAAAGAAAAATCCTTCATTTTATGGAGAGAAACCTTAGGGAAACGGACGGTTGAGATCTTGCCACCATGGGCAAGATGGATAAGGACACATGAGGTGGAAGGTGACATGTGATGGGAAGGTACTTATAAGTACCTTGGAATAAGGATAATGTGACCTCTCAATGATCACATGGGGAAGAGGAGAATCTTGGAAAGATAAAAGCGAATTTAAAATTCACACGATTGGGGATATCTTAGGGATAAGACAAGGTTGCAAAAAAGGTAGGTGAGAGTACCCTAGATAAGACAAGGTCCTTAAGAAGGTAAGTACTTACCCACATGTGAGTGATGTGACAAGTCAAAAGTTCTATAAGACTTGCATGGAAATAAGGAGAGTCTTTGAAAGATAAATGTGAATTAAAAATTCACATGGGGAAGAGAGGGGTCTTGGATGAATAATTGTGAATTAAAAATTCACATGGGGAAGACAAAAAGGAATTAAAAATTCCTTGGGGGATGGAGAGAGTTGACCAAGATGTTGATTGGATTAGCTAATCAGTGATTAGAGGATAATTAGTTATTAAGGAAGATTAAGAGCCAACTTGCAAAAGTTGGAGGATGTGACACATCCTAATCAAGGATTAGGCATGTGCACATCCCTAATGATGTGATTAGGAGGTTCATTATGATTAAGGAAAATGATGTGACATGTGAGGACTTAAATAAATGTCATATTTATTTAATTCATTTGTTGAAAGGGGGATTAAAGAGGTAAGGTATTTAATTATTAATTGAATACCTTATGGATTTAGAGGAATTTAAGGATATTAATTAGATAATTGTAATATTGCCTAATTAACGCGGATAAGAGGATGTTTAGATGAAAAGGGACAAATTTGGACAAATGTGAGTGTCCAAATTTAGGAGTCTATAGGGCTAATAAAACATTTTTAAGGTGAACTATACTAGAGGTTAATGGAAAGTAATTAGGATGGAATATTAGACTATAAAGTGAATTATGTGGTGTCTAAGGTTTGAATATAGGACATCAAGTGGGAACTTGAGGTGTGTAGTAATAATGTATAAGATATTTGGTCAATAATTAGTAGAAGGAAAGGTTTCTTGTAACAATATTTGTATACGATGAAATATGGAGGAAGGTGGTATATATAAGGTGTTAAAGATTGGGATATGTGATATAAAATGGTTAAAATATGTGTGATGAAAAGAATGGAAGAATGAGATGGACGTTGAATGGTAATTATAATTAGGATCTCACAAGACCAACCAATGAATGGGTTTCTCATCATTTTTTAAAATTTGTATACGCAAAATTACGAAAACTAGCTAACATTGTTTTACAACACCATTAATGAATAAAGGTTACCTGAGTGAAAGTTGTTTGAGGACATGAATTGTGAGTTGTGGAGCTCAAATTTCCACCAAGAAACTGTTTGACATCCAAATCATGTTACAAGACAAACATTTGGTTGTTCAAATGCAATAATAATATCTTTAATAGTAGTTGCATACATGTGGACTCAACATCGAGAACGAATAAGGGTCTATAGGAATGGAGCACGTCTCATGAACACTCCGACCCTAAAATTTCATCATATTGATTCTACTAATTTAGTTATTCTTAAATTTCAAAATATAATTTAATAAACAAAATTAAACGAACTTGCTGAATTTTACCTAAGTATCATTGTCATATGTATTATTCAGTAATTCATCTGTCATAGCCATCGCCTCTGCAACTAATGTAGGTTGTGTAGTTGCATCTTGAGTACTCTGATAATTGTACGTGCAAATAGCATAGCAAGCACCACAATGGTGAGGTGGAGCTTAGGGCCTACATGTCTCCTCCACATTAGGCTCTACTAGAGGCCTCACACACTATATAATGGTTTGGGTGAGTGAGCTAATCGACTTCAGTGTGTCCACTTCTACACTGTCCTTAATAATGGAAGGAACAGTGACATGCTCCACCACGAGTTTGGCCAAGGGTCTCGGTGCCAACTGTGGATTACATCATGCACTAGGTCTATCATGTGTGGAGCCCCCACCTCTACCTTGAAATTCTAAGATGTCAAAATAATTTGGCATCTTATTGAGGACAAACTCACAATAGAGTTTCCTCAAAAATTATTGTGGTACCTCATGGTTATTGCATGGAGGTTAGTCAAATACCATCCACCACCGCTCCCAAAATTTATTTTTAATTAATTCATGGTGGCACCAATGGATGGGGAACCTCCTGCATGCATGAGAGAATGGTGTGTTGGTTCTCGGGTCTATAAATAGGGCACACAAGTTGCTTTGCTAACTTTTTTTTCTTCACATCTGCATATGATAAACTACTAGCATAAAATTGTATCAACTTGTGCCTCTTATTTGACCAAAAAATTATTTTCTCGCTCATTTCTCCTACATGAGATACAATTGACTTCAATGATTCAGAAATCCCTCTCCTATAAGGGTGGGTTTCAGCATGCTCGATTAATCTTCCAATTAATTGTTCAATGTCTCTTTTATTGTTTTCAATTTGATTTAGGATATTTTCTTGTGTTCCTTGAGGATGCCTATAAACTAATGGAGGGGTTTCAGGTTGTTCTTGTATAGGAGGCTCTTCGTGAGGGGGTGATTGTGAATTCTCAATGTTTGGAGGTGGAGATTCATTCCCTAAGAATTAGAACAAAGTTTTATTAAAAAAACCTATGTCAATCTACATTCTAAATCAAATTTGAAATAAATAATAATAAAAATACATATCTCTATGCAATCTTCAACCTCTTTGGTGTGTTGGTGGCATCCTCATGAATAATTGCAAGCTAAGAGTGCAAAAATTGGAAGAGATTTGGTGAGCACGAGTTGCAAAGCTAAAAGCCTCCAAGCCAAGCTGTAGGTGAACAGAAAATAAGGTTAAGAATGCATTTTTTTGTTTTAATAGACTTTTTCTATTTGGCACACACCAAATTTGGCGTGCGCCAAATGACTTGCTCATTTGGTGTGCACCAAATTTTGCACTCGCCAAATGACTTGCTCATTTGGTGTGCACCAAATTTTGCACTCGCCAAATGACTTGCTCATTTGGTGTGCGCCAAATTCTCTTTTTTGGCATTTTTTTTTATTTGGCATCAAAATTGTGTCACAAATCCATGCACTTACCCTATAATATAGGTATTATCTTTGCAAATGCATCATTTGATAATCAAATGCATGCATTCAAATTATCATTCACATTGAACAATAAGCATGTATACATACATATATATATATACACTTCTCGAATAAGCATTAATGCTTACGTATACATATGTATATATATATGTCTACAAACATATATATATTCTATGGAAACATGGTAGTCAAATGATCCATTTGATATCTAGATGATTATGTCTAAGCGATATATATATCATTACTTCATATATACACAAGATAATAATATTGTATATAATGTCGACTCTATATATATATAATTGATTCCTTGTGTGAATATGTTTGTAAGTATTTCTACTTACACATACATGCATATGATTATTCTCTCATGCATGGATCAATGTATAAATATACTCATACACATGTATACATTTAACATAAATATATTTTGATGGGAAGCTCAAAGGTCCATAAACTTCAAACACATAAACATCATCCAAGCATACATTCAATAGTAATCAAGACCCTTACTAATGCAGACACATCAAACTAAGGATGACTTACCGATTCCCAACACAATGACTAGACTCAACCATTCTATTGTGAGTGTGTGTATAAGCTTAGATAGGTTACGTTACTAGTTACCCAACCAAGATCTTCTCTTGAGTGATACTTCCCTCTGCCTGGAGGAATGAAAATTTACCTGCAACCACTAACACATGCTCACACCAGTCAGGTGTTCACAAAATATGCAGTATACATAATACATCTCCAAAGTTAGAATATCAATTCAATAACCATCCATTTCACATATATAAATTTCTTCATATAGCATTCATTCATAATGCATCAATAACAAAGTGCAAGCACATTTTATTCATCATCAGAATATGAATTACATTCACTTTTTCCCTACATAGTAATAGTAAATAGTAATTACATAATTGGAGTGTAACATACCTCCCCCCTTGTGAATCATCTTCCCCAATGATCTATAGCACTTTAACACATAGATAAAGTTGAGTAAGGGTTTATACTTACTCTTTTTAGTTCATTTAAGAATCATTAAACATCCTTCCTATGTAGCATCCCACCTTGCAACCTTTCCCTTCTTGGACCTTGCATCAAGTTCCCTCGCTATCACATAGGGAAAACTTGTATGCCTCACACATACTTACTCTCCCAAAGAGATTTATTATATTATCATATTACCTTGTAAGTACATCCTAGGTACAATAGTATCTATACATCACACCTAAGACATAGTCACTAGAAATCATTGGCCCATGAATTTATCCTTAGTATAATCCAAATAGAAAAGGAATAGCAGTGCTTTACACACTACACCGTGGGTCCTATCCTTCCCTTTGGTATTTACACTTTTAGAAAACTCAAAATTCAACTTCGTCCATCACTTACACATCCTTTTTTCCTTAACCATAAAGTATTTTTCTTGACTACTTTTCCATCTTGAGCATAACATTGCTCTTGGACACCTGTCAAATTCTAATACTACTTCATACTTAAGCTTTTGTATCAACAAAGTTTCATCGATCTCTTTGATCTATTACTCCTTTAAGTCTAAGGATATTCCTATTTCTCCTTTAAGTCTAAGGATATTCCTATTTCTAAGCCTATTTCATCTCTATAGGGTTTCAACCCTCTTTTCCATATAATGGATCAAACCTCAATGTTAGAAGTTTATAAGTATTCAACAAATCATTCAAGATTTGGTTTACCACATTTTCCTATTTTGCCATAATAATATATTGTGCATTCGTTCAATTGTATGTCTCATAGTATGATCATGGTTCACATAACCCTATCATTATTTTCTTGTTCACAACTGAGACAACCTTCTTAGGAATACTAAGCAACTACTTCTCACAATATATTATTTAGGACTGAAATCTTATAAATCAAGTTTCCAACTAGCATTGATTAATTTGATGAGTCTTTCCACTAGAAAATTATGTCAGTTTCACCGACATAATCAGATTGATATTTCTTGTGTTCTACCACTCTCCCTCTGGAATCTCAAGAGAGTACACATGTCCTACCAATGATGACATCCCGTCTTCATTTCCTCACATACTAGGCATTATCTTGCCACACTCTGTGTAGCCTCTTACTCTATCTTTTCCCAGGTTATAGTGGTTCCTCATTCGACAAATAATTTTTTCATTCCAATGTCCTAACTCTTGTTGATGGGTGTTTTGAGAACTTTCTCAACACAGGAAGTGCATAGGCGCACTACCTCTCTTGAAAGGTAGAAATTCGCAAGCAAGTTACCAATTGCTACCCCAAGGTATCTCGGGTGTCAGGTCATGACGTACATGGAATTTCTCAGTTGATGTTTGATGTGATTTTGCTGGTAATCATAGGTTGGACTTACGTATTTGGTTGGATATGAAATGAATCTTGAAATGGAGTCCCTAAAATAGGAAGTTAGGGTACAGTTTGTTGCAAGTTTGAAAAGCAATCATAAACTCCAATTTCATCTTAAGATTTGGCTATGCAATGTGCAATGAACCTTAGCATAGGTCACTTATTAAAAGAAAAAGAATAATTCAAGGAAGAGAAGAGGTTCCTAGATCTGAAACTAACTATGAACATTGATCATGGAGGGTTCTACTGTGGACAACTTCCTTAAAACATAATTTCACTTAACCAGAAAACTCACTGTATCATGAAACTTGTGCTAGCTTCTAAGGACTACAAATTTTCTACCATTCATTCACCATAAACATGCATGAACAAAAGATAAAATTTTGGAGCAGCTTTCAATTTAAGTCCAAACTAACTTTGCACAACTATCTACCATTAGTAAATAGCAAAAAGTATGGACAAGAAAGGCATCAACATAGCAGAAATCTACACAACCACTGAACAACATTAACTAATCTACCAAAGCAATCTAAAACTAACTGAAACAACAAAGTAAATCTATCTAAATCAGCTAACTATGGGAGATGAATCATGAAACATGCAAAGAAACTCAAGAATCCACCAAAGTCAAAGAATTTCTATTAAAAATTTTGCAGCATGTCTTTACAACAACTCAACTCTCTTGAAAATGAGAAAATAACCCCTATTTATAGTCTTCAAAAAGAAAAATGAATGGCCAAGATTGATTTGCATTGTGTGGCCAAGATTCACTACAACCTAGGGTTCCACCTACCCCAAAATATATTATGATTTAAAATACATTCCTTATCTTTTCCCTATTTTGTCCTCTTGTGACAACACTGTAGCACTTTTTTCTTTTGTTGATTGCCTTTGTTGTAGCTATTCTGTGAGGAGTTTTTCATCTATAACTGGGTTCCCTTCCTGCTTCTTCAAAGCGGCATATTCCATTAATTTGTTAATCAATGCTCGAAGCTTCTCAATTTCCATTATGTTGGATTGGAGCACATGCTAATTCCATTGGTTGGATCGTCTTGTGAGCATATCCCAATCCCCATCATACTTGGTTGTATTATCTCTGAGTTGCTTAGATTGGGCGAAGGCCCGAGTAGCAAAACTCATAAAATCGGTGGTGAGTTCGCCTGACATCCTGTCTTCCATCTTCTTATGCAAATAAGGCTTTATCTTTTCAGGATCAATTTCAATGGCAAGCATATCATAACTGGCCATTAGTCTCAAATACTAAATACAATCATCTTTAACTTCTTTAGCCCATTCGATGTCAGGCTCCAACTTAAGGAGCACTTGCTCCAGTATCTCCTTCATATGATCAAAGTACAACTTCCACATATCCACCAACCAATGATCGTCCTCTATGAACACAAGGTCCTTTTCCCATGTTTTGTGAGGCAACTTGAGAATGGCTTCAATCTTAGGATAGGTGGGTTCATATATCCATGGGAATTTAGAACAAAACTTCCTTGTACCCTCAAGGTACGTTTTCACATCTAAGAACTTATTTTTTGTCCTGATAGCACGATTGATTCCCATGTTTCCAACATATAGGACCTGTTGGAACCAATCTTTTGTAGTCTTACTCTACTTCTTTATTTTTCTCGAGTTTTTTGATGTGGTCCTAGGACAATATTTGCGATGGCACTGAGGATGTAGTGGGGAGCTCCTCTGCTAATGACCATTGTTGAATATAGGTTGTCAAATCAGCCACCTATGTCTTAAGTTCTTCCCTGGAGATCTTATTTTGCTGTATCAAATGCACCACCGTGGCAATGGACTCTTGGAGATGATCCACCTTCTGCTCTCTAGTGGTTGTCCCCAAGTCGATGGTGGAGACATTGTAACTTATTCCTTGCTCTCCCACCACTGGTGTAGCTACTTGCACTATTCTAGATCTAGAGGCATCCATTGTCAACTTGGATCTAACTTTGGGCTTCTTTTCTTTTTTGGTGTTGGTCTAAGCTTGGGCCAAGATGGGTTCCAATCTTGCTCTTGGATCTCTAGGAGTCAGAGTCTTCTTTTCTAACTGCTTTTCTATCCACTCGAGCATCTGAGACTCTTTATCGGGTGATTCACGGTCACCCTCTTCTTCTTCTTTCCTGACTTCAATCTCTTTATCCCCAAGAGCTTCCTGCTTTGTTCTCGTGTCTTTTCCTTCTTCTTCATCAGAGTCTCATAGGAACACTATGCATTTAATGGGGAACTTGGTGGGCACACACTCTTTGGCCCTTTCCTTCCCTTTAGTAACCTTTTCTTCTTTTTCTTCTTCATGCACATGTTCCTCAGGCTATTCTATTTCTAGACTCTCGCAAGTCTCGATTTCCTCCTCAGGCTTGTCTTCTTCTTTACTTTCTTTTTCCTTGTGCCGAGGTGGCACATCTTCATATTCCTCAGTTGGACAATCAGTGTCTTCTTCCATTTTATCACTAGACTCTTTTTCTTCTTCGGGAGGTGGTCTTTCTACTTCCTCTCCAACGTCCTTTAATTGTCGAGCTAGTTCTTCTTCTAAGTCTACATCGAAGGTTTCTACAATATATTTAGTGTCAGAATCTTCTTCTTCATCACCCTCGAAGGATTTTGTTTCCTCTCCCTCATGGACTACCTCATCAATTTGCAAGTGTTGGTTCTCTAAGTGTTCATGGTAGTCATTCACTTCTTCCTCTAGTGCCTTTGTTGTTTCCTTTTCCTACTTCTCCAAACCTTTGGATATTTTCATCGTGGCCTTCATTTTTGGTGGTTCAGTTGGAGGAGTAGAGGCAGGAACATTGGTAAGAACTTGTGCCAAGGCAGCTTGGATGGCGAGATTCATCAATGCTTCAAAAATCTCTAAAGGAACATTCTGCATGTGCAATGAAAATTCCTTCGTAAGAAACAGTGTAGGCATTGGCATTGTTGTTGTAACCAATGAGAGAGATGTGGTCAGAGACATAGAAGCAGAGGAAAGTGGAGAGGTGGTGATGGAAGAAGAGTCAATCATTACAATTTTCCTAATAGACGAACAAGGGGCAAGGTGGACTGAGATGTCCACTGCATGTGAGGAAGTAGCCACCATGGTCTGAGAAGTAGGTGGAGGGGTGCAGGAATAGTGGAGGTGGCAGGTAGAGATTTTGGTTGCTCAGCCTCCATTTCTTATCCTTCACGGAGCAGATCTTCCTAAATAACAAGCATTTTTGTGACACTACCTGAACTCTTATGTCTCTTGGAAGATTCCCCCTCTGAAGTATTTCTTACATATACCTTTTGATTAGGCTGTTGCTCATTAGTTTCTTTTCTTTTTCTTCACCTAGTGACTGGAGGGTATTTTGAAGTCTCTCTTGATGGGGCAGGAACTATCCCACCATCTATTCCACTTGGCTCACTTTCAAGCCCCTCATAGGTCAAAGTGACCCCTTGCTGCTTCAATTAGGAAACTTTCCCATAAATCCATTCTTTTGTGCAGACCTTGATGGGCTTGGTTAGAATGTCGAGGTCGTTGACCTCTTGCTCATCCCAATCGATTAGTGGCAGTGGAAAATTAGAAATTGCATTATACCAAGGATCCATGACCATGCTTTCATCTTCTTCCACTTGGTCAGGCACTGGAAACATATTGAACCTCTTTACAAAGTATGCGGTCATTCGCATATAATACCTCATCTGCACTTCATTGTCATCTTTGTAATTAGCCCAGAAATCCTCAACGCTATGCAGATGGGCATATTCAGGTTCAAGCATTTTCTTGATATGGTTGTTAGGCTCCATTCATGCTCAGAAAGTGTGGAGTCTCAAATGGTATTCAGCCAAATCCTTCTCTGAATTGTGGGCACATTGTGAGGTATGGAGTTTGTACATCCCTTGGCCAAAGGAGAGGGGATAAGGAATCCCTACCATATGTTTGTTGCTCAGGAGGTTGTGCACATGTCGCACCTGTCGAGAGAGCTCCAATAGTATTATCCAGTCATTAGGATATCGGGGTAGCTTGTTTGGTCTTTCTGAGAATCCTTTTGCACGAATATATGTGAACTTCGAGTAGTGGAAAAATAGAAAGGCATACTACCCTAGAAATGTGTTGGCACTATGGGAGACTCACCTCTTGAAGTCACCTCTGAGCAATCTAATGATATGACCTATGAAAGCATCATTGAACCTATAGTAATGTTTCTTGTAGTTCTTGTATTGCAGATGGGGGTATTTGTCACAAACCTTCAGCTCCCTGCTAGGTTCTTCATCTGGAGCTCTAAATAAGCCACTATATTTCCTTTGTTCGGCTAATGAGTAGACCAAATAGGATCTCATATAGAATCTAGAGGTCTTCTTAACAGCCATAAACTATTCATGGAAGCAATCGTTGATTATTCCACCCCAATAAAACTTAGTTTTTTTTCGCGGAGAATCTCCTCTACAAAGTAGACCATCCATTCTTGGAAGTAGGCCACAGTCGGAAGGCCCATGACCCTGCTTAAAAATGTTACCAAATCATGGTAATCTTCATAAAAATCACTTCAAAATAGTTCCTGGGGAACCTTGGCAGCATTACCCCTCTTCTCCTTGAGCCAAAACTGATTTATGAGTTTCTTACATTTAATTGGGTCCTCCTCCCACATTGCCTTGCACTCCTTTATGGTTGGTGTTGATGGTGTTTTCTGCACAGCAACAACTCGGACAGAAAATAATATTCTATCTCTCTTGAAAGATAATCTTCAACAATAAATTGTTGAAAATCGCCCCAAGGTCTCTCGGGTGTCAGGTCATGACAATGCATAAACAACTCAGATAATATGTGAAAATGCTGGTAATCACAATCGGACCTTACGACAAGCAAACTATATCTTTCCAATTTATCTAATTTTGCAATATGGTGATCTTAAATCCTAAACCTAACCAAATGATAAAGAAATAGAAAAAGATGAGGATGTAAGAGGTATAATGAAATCTCAACTATTTCTAAGATGAACAATGCAAATGATAGATATCTGGAATGGACCAATCTCAAATAACCAATTCCTGCTTAACCCACAATGCAATATCACAAGAAAGGTGCAATCTTCTTAGGCATACAAATTTTCAAATCATAGACATCCATCTACAACTGAACTAAGCACAAATAGATGTATGGTCCAGGTTTACTTCACCAGTCTACTACAATCAAATAGTTACTGGGAGTATAGACCAAAGATTGCTACAAACATTCCAAACATGAGACCATGAACATTATTCACCAAACTAATCTAATTCTGAATCTAACATTAATCCAATTTCTTCAAGCACTTTCAAAGATGGAACAGCAAGAACCATGCAAGATAAACTAACACAAAGGAATTCACCAGAGAAACCACAATGCCCTCAATTGTATTAGATCACCAAAATATAGCAACAATTCCACTGTTCTGTGTTACAGCACCTTCTTGAAAGAACTAACTACTACCTCTACTACAAAATACTCTAGCTCTTCCCTTAGTGTAGCTTGTCTAATTCTCTACTATCTGTCTGACCCTTACAAATGAGGCAAGAATGCCAATTTAAAGAAAACCCCAAAACTTGCTGGCCTAGCCAAACATTTACAAAATAAAAATAGCCAAAACAAGTCGGCCTCAGGAATTCAAAATAAGGCATACATTAAATGCCAGTACATCATCAAGGTTGGCCACAACACATTCCCCAATGCAACTCGGATCAACACATGCCCTATAATAATACGGAAGCACAAATCACGAAGTTGCATGGCATTAACTTCCGCCTCCCTTATCCTTATTATGATCCAGCAATTCATGAACTTTCAAAAGTACCCTATCCAACTTAGCAACAGGTGGCAAGGGTAGGATTTTGAGCCGACATTCAATTGAGTCAATATCTTCCTTTGACTACTTAACGATTTGATCCCAATCACCCTTGTATACAAGGTACTTATCCATCACAGCCAAATAAGTCACCGCATCATCCAGTTGGTGCCCTATCACAGAATCCTCAATGTCTGGGGTATAGACATCATGCCACCATTTCTTCAATTGTTCAAAACTCAGGTACTTAGGAGCGATCTTCCTCCTACTAGTCATTACCTCAAAAAAGGTTATGCATCCATCATAAGCATTAGTCAAATTACTATCAATTTGCTTCTTTTGTTTATAGATCTTTCTGATGACCTTCTGTCGGATTTGCAGGGCTTCAAACCATTCCCAAGGCTCATTAACCCTGGATGAGGAGAAAATTCCATCAACCACCAGCTGATCCTTACCATACTCCATGATTGTCTTTGTTTTCTACAATAAGAGATCAGTGTCCTCCTTATTCTAAGATAGAACATAATCTAATGAATCCTTAGCCCTTACTGCATCCTTTCCAGTTGAAAGGATCTCCTTTATTGCATCATCTCCCTTAGCTTGTACCTCCTTCAACCAATTTACCGTAGCCTGAGTGGAAGCTTTCATCTTTTCTAACTCAGAAATAGTCTCCTTTGGCAAGAAACCGGCAGTAGTAGAAGAGGATGGGTGAAAATATTGTAAAGGCTTCATCAAATCTTCTAGACATTTCCTAAGCCTTTCATTCTCTTTCTTTAGTTCATGCGTAGACTGTGTTTCCTTCCTCAATCTTCCAATGATCACTGCACTGGGCCCCTTATATTCTTCAATATCTTGCTCCATAGAAGTAGGCCCAAGATTGATAGTCTGTATATCATAATCTTTCCCGGTGACATCATCTTTACTTTTATCAGCAACAGGGGTAGCAATATGAATAACCCTGTTACTAGCTTCATCTCTTTCAATCTTGGAAACCACCTTGGCTACCTTCTTCCTCTTACCCTTTCCAATCTTAGCCAACATTTCATCCCAGTTGAGAGGAGTGTCCTTAACAATGACCTATTTCCTTTTGATCTCTTTGTTTAACCAATCTGGAACAGCATGATCCACCTGGGTTTCATCCTCCTTAACCTCTTCATGTTGATCCACCATCTCATCCTTCTCCTTTTCAGGAGATTGATCACCTTTGTTTTCCAACTCTGGATCCTCTTCTTGTAGGGGTGATGGAGTCTTAACATGAACATCCTCCTTCTCAGGGGATCTATTATCTTTACTACTTGCAGGAGAATCCTCATACTGTACCAACAGAGAAGGATGCATTTCCACATCTCCTACCTCAAGCTTAGTAGTTGCACCATAAAGTTCCCCTTCCTTAAACGGTTCCGCTTCCCCACTAGTCTCATGTTCTTCATGAGTTGTCTGTTCAGGTACACCCAGTGAAGGAGAGGTATCTTTCTGCTATTCCACAGTGGATGCCATTGGAAGAGGATCTGCCTTTTGCATAGTCTCCTTGGGAGATGGAGTCCTTGAGCTTCTTGAATAAACCTGGGTTTTCTCTCCTGAGCTCTCCACATCAACCACAGGAGGGTCCGCCTTCTCCTTAGAAGTTTCATGATCTTTCTTCTTAGAAGCCCTGGTTGTCCTTGCCCTTTTTGGCTCTAGAGGAGTGTCTTCTTTCTCTGCTTTCTCAAGTTCCTCCTCTTCTACAGACTTACCTATTTTCAAAGTTTGACTCCTCTTCTTTCCCTTGGGTTTCCTTTTATGTTCAGGTTCACTCTCCTTAGGGCCTCTAATTTTAATCTTAAAAGGTGAGCCTACCTTAGTTTTTCCTGAAGAACCATCCTCACCGGACTCTTCTGAGGTGGAATGAGCATTCATATTTCCCATCAGATTGAAGGTGCAAGGTACCTTCTCACTTTCCAATTCCCATACTTTATGTTTCAGCCATGACTTGGTAGACTTCATAATAGGAGCCATCAGCTCCTCCAACTCAGTTATCTCATTTTCTGACCAGTTTACCTCTCCAATGGATTTGTCCTTGACTGATTCAAATGCATGATCCTGAACTAAATTCCTGTCATCCTCTAACTGATCAGGAATCAACTTGACATTGTACATTCTGATTACATCAACTAGAAGCCTAGAGTATCTTTTCTTCCTCACCTCAAATTCATCCTTGTTGTTCTCCCAGTAATCCTCTAGATCATCTTTGTGGTGATATTCTTTAGTATCCTTCTTCTATGCTTCACCAGTGATGTCAAAATTTACCCTCTTAGAATGGAAAGAGAAACCAAAAGTTCTCAACTCTTCCCCTGATGTTTGGGCTGATTGGATTGAAGGGCAAACCTCACTTATACCAATTTTCAAAGGAAAGTCCCCACCAAACCCTGTCTTGTGCTTCACCTTTTTAACAACAGCATCGAAATCACATATCTGTCGGGTAACCTCCAAGAGTATGATATGGTCAGTGGGATATATTGGCAATTTGTATGGAGCAGTCAGACATCCATCAATTTTGATATAGGAAAAGGTGGGAATTGTATAAACCATGCTCCATATCTTTTAATCAATTCCTTGGCTCCATCAGAAATTCGCACATGCTCTACGTTCTGAAGCAACCTAGTAATATGCATAGTGAATGTATCATTTGCTCTTCTATAATTTGGATTCCCTAGGTGCAGCTCAGGGTACACCTCATAGATGACATCTTGCCCAAATGTTCCTTTTGGACTCAATCCCCTGTATGGATAAAATCTGGCAAGTACATATACCACATAAGATGTCATGGTGAATTTCTTGGTCTCTAGCAAATCTCTCATCTGCCTGTCAATCATTGCACTGATAATCCCTGCCCAATGGTAATTGATGCCTTGCTCAATCCTATTTATGACATGCACCATCCAATTCTCCAATGCCCCAACACTCTTCAAGCCCGCCACCTTGCTTAACAATGTGATTGCATCATATATATCTTGTCGGAACTTGACCCTGTGTAACTATTTAGGCAGCTTGGAGAAATGAGATTTTGGCTTTTCCAGCCAGGAATTGATCATCTAATGGGCTTTGGTAGGTTCATCCTCATAATAAGTCCTTGCCAAGTCCATGTCCAAGGCACACACACATGATAAGTTTGGCATATCAAATTCCTGGGCAATGGAAACTGGATTGAAATTTTCTAATACTCTTCCATCAATTATGACAATCCTCTGCGTATCAAAGTCATAATGTCGGGCACACTCCAATATCAATTCATAGCACTAAATCGCAGGAGGAAATCCTACCACATGAGCCAATCCGGATTTCACCATTCCCTTGGTCAGGACTGATAAATCCTTCTGAGCTAACCTTTCTTTGAACTCTTCATATCTCCAAGCTCCTACATTGGTATCCGAGACCTCTGACCAAACTGAAGCCACCTTACTATCCGGCAACTGACTCTTCATATCCAGCCTTGTTCTTTCAGCATCTATAACCGAGGATCCCTCTGTATCTCCCTTCGACTTTCCTGCCGCTACCTTGCTTGATTCAGCCTACATTCATAAAAGAGCCTCATGAAAATCCAATTATCATGCATATTTCACTCAAAAGGTTAGTCTCGAAACCACATGAAATCATTAAGATAAACCATTAATCATCAATCTCGAAAATCTGGGAAAATCGGGTAATCCGGGAAAATTGGGCAATCTGGGAAAATCCAATCAGGGCAGAATTTTAGAGAAATCTGACCCAGACAAACTCATGCTGCCAAGACATCATTCATCAAATAAATCATTAGTATAGACAAAAGACATGCATGATTATCATAAGATTCACCCACTAAACAACAAGAAATCATCATCCAACATTTAATTCCTTATCCCAATTTCGAAAATCAAAATCAAATGGAACCAGGCAAAAAACTGGAAAAATCCGGATAGTTCGGATTTCCGCGGACAGCTTGAAATTCTGGGAATTCTCCATACTTCGGGAAAATGGCGAAACTGGGGAAAATCCAGATGCGTGGAAATTTCGCGGACACCTCAGAAACCCGACGACCATTCTACGCACAGACAATTCATGGAGTGATCATACAAAGTCTCCCATCTGAATCTAATAGACATGAAATCAATCCCAAAAAGCCAAATTTTGATCATAGTTGAATTTAAACTCCCAAAATTCTCAAATGGTAGATCCCCACAATGAAATAGTGATGCCCTAATTTGACAACCAGACTTCTGCCATGAAAGCTAGGGTAAGCTTGACGTTATCAGACATTATCCCTCAAAATGATAAAACTAAGGCACATCAGGGTCTTAGACGTTGCGAGCAAGGTCGAGCTAGACGCAGGGCATGAGGATCACAATGGCTCCACTAAACTTAACAACCCTGAGCAGACATAATGAAACCCTACCTTCACAAATTGAACCGGATTATGCACAAACAAGGTATGACCTCAAAAGAATGCCCAGGCACACCCATACACCCGAAATTCGATCAAAAAAATGACAGGATGCGCAGTGGAGGCTTGAAAACTCGTAAAAAGGTGAACCAAACCCTAACTCAATAAATATGAAATAACAGAAAAACGAACAAGGGCCGACCCGCATAATCATCACCGAACTTTAAAGATTTAACCACGAAATGCAAAATGAAGGGAGAGGTTAATGATGACTTACCATGAATCAAAATTGATTGAACCTCGAGCCCAACGAAATCACTATGAACCAGGGTGCCCTAGCAATGACAAATCAACATGGAAGCTCAAAGAATCACACGTGAGCAGATCAAATTCAACAACCAGAGCTCAAGAAGAACAAAATCAAGCACTAGAGCAAATAGAAAATGAACAATGAAATCAGGAAGAGTGCCAAAAGACCTTAAATTTACCCACACTCACGCCAAAGAAGACGTACCTTAAGCATTAATGACTGACAAGACACACTGAGGAAATCTGGAAACCCGAGGTCGAAACAGAATTTCAGAAGAATCTGAGCCAGACGGACTATCCTGGTGAGCATGAATTCTACAAATGAGGCACCCCTCTGGGACTCTGACGAAGTCCGAAAAAATCCAAGTAAGCTGGAAAATCCTAGATTCAACTAGAAACCCAGACTCTGGAAAATCCAACATTGACAGACGATGAACCAGGATCTGGGAAAATCCGAGTGAGCCAGAAAATCTCAGACCTCGGTCAAAACCCAAACTTCCATCAAAAACCAAGTTTGATCGATTCAACCTTCAGGGTAAGACCAAGGTAAGCAAGACCAACATCCCAAGAGCTTGAAAGGATAAATCCAATAAAAACCAAAGGTCCAAGAGACACCCAAAATCAAAAAAGATGGTCCCTACTCCAAGTGGGGCATGTGTGCAAAATTGCACAATAGTTGCAAATTCCATCTCTCCGAAGGTGGGGATATGAAAGGTTCTAGCTATTTCTAGAGTAGACATATCAACTAACACGTTTCTATCTTTGTCTACTATCGTTCGGGTCTCTGGCTGGTATGCTTCCCTACAAGCCATTACTAGTTCACAAGCGACAAGAGTGAAAGGGAAGCATGCAGCCTTGGCTAACCCACTACCTCTGATTAATCTTGCATTCTTTATTTTAGGGTTGATCCTAACCCTTTACATGAATTCGTCGATGTCCACGTGCCCAATGTTTGTGTTGGAGACCTCTTTCCACTCTGTAGTGACTTTAGATTTTAATGGTTCCCCTTGGAGCTAAAATTTCATCTGATCCTTATCTTCTTTCCCACGGGGCGCTCTAACTATTTTCTTTCCTTTTTCTTTCTCCACGGTGACTCCCAAAGGTCCCGCACCTGATTCCATATATCCTGTAACCAGAGGGGCAACAAACACATTCAAGCATAAAATACATGGAACATTAGCCAAATCTCTACAAGACAACGTTAGATTGGATAAATCATCATTTGAGGAACCTAACAAATGGCATTGGTAGTTTATAAGAGGGAGTTTGGATGATTCGGGTCCCAAGGGTTGGACTTCCCTGGCCAGATGGTTGTTTTGAAGGGAAAACAGAGCAGGGCAGTTTGCAAGGTTCCACTTGACACAGGGCTTGGCCATATTGGGCTAACTTAGGAGAATAGGTCATTTTGGCACCAGGGTCAAAGTTTGTTTTCAAATTAGGAGCCATTTGGATAATCTTTGAGGCAGTTAGAATTAAGGAAGAGCTTAGCCATCTAGATTTTTCCACTTGGGGCGACTCTGGTGAGACAACATCCTAGGGGTGGAGTTCTACCAGTTGGGACCCATGAGCTCAGAGGGATCAACATCAGACATCAGCATTTGGGCCGTTCGATTCAAATGGGGTGGAAAGCCATTAGAGGATTACCATTTGAAACGACGGACAACAAGCGAAAGTCTATTGGAGGAAATTTGAGGGCATGGGTCCGACAGAGGGTGCAGCCTTCATTTTCTTTATTTTCGCTAAGTTCATCGGCAAAAAGAAGATCGGCACCTGGGAAGTGAAAGGACTGGGGCAGTTTTTTCCTTTGTGGCGGCCGAGACGGGACAAAGTCCCACCGACAGAAGTCTAACAGCAATGACCTGCCAAAGGTTGGAGCACTTGTGTTTTATTGTTTCATTCATGCAGCTGAGGAATGATCGAAACCCAGAGGGAGGAAAGCAGCCACCCAAAATCCATAAGGAATGACAACATTACCATGAAGGTCCATGAACGGAGGTCTACGAATCGGGACCCAGAGGGTGTTTAAGGTGTGATTGTTTCAACTTCAATGGCGACGCGTCGAATGGATTAGTGGGGTCCGAACCCTGGACAACTGGGCTTAGAATGTCATCTGAAATAGTGGTATGCAGAAGGTGTTCTTCCAATGGAAATCCACTAGGCAGAGTCTGATATGATCTCAGGCTTAGGATTTTCCAGTGAGTTTTGAGGCAGGCAACGAGATGGTACCCAAGCACCAGAGAGTTGCGGTTGAAAATTTGTTTGGGCTCGACAGGCTACGAATGGTGATCTAGGGAAGGAGTCCTATGGGGGTGGGCCTGAAAGGTGTGTTGGACCTCATTTCAATTTGAAAGTTTTATGTTGCTTCAACGGCAAAAGGGTGAAGTCTCCCTGTGATGACAGGACCAAGAGGGGGTTTAGCCGCTTGAAAGTTTCTTTCATTTTTGTATGCAAGTGATGGCTTTGTGAGTCGGTGGTCCCATAGGTTATGAATTCCCTAGCTAAAGAACGGTGTCGAGGGGTGGAATTTATGTGGGTGAAATTTGGGTGATTTATGAGGTCTTTTCAAAATTTGATCACATGGATTCCAAGCGCCCTAATTTTCTCTATCTGATGCATGTGTTTTTCATCCTTTTTATTCATTTCTTTTGCACAAAATCAAAGAAAAACACAACATGAGGGTGGAGGGCCAACTCACCTTTGGAACCCGATGAAGGAGGTGAAGAGATCAATCAAAAAATGGCTTGAATCGGCATGGGGATCTGTCGAGCTCGAGGTCACCAATCACAGGATAGCTCTTTGATTTGTTCTAAAAAAATAGTGAGTAAAAATGACTGCTCATACTTATGTATTTATACAAAATAGGACATTAAATGTCATCTATTAAATTCATGTATGGTGGACAAAGGTTGGTGATCCTTGATTTGGAAACAGTCGCAAGATCACTGCGATCTGATAGCTAGGAAGACATCGATGGATAGTCGTTTCAAAATTTCTAAGAGAAATCAATGGTGAGAGAAGCTCTGGGACCCGACGGATGGAAGGCCACCACTGAATGGCCGTTAGAATCGAAAAATGAGCAATAGAAACCCGGAAGGGGAGATCTGATGAGTCGGGCCCAGCAGGCCCCACAGATGACAGTTTTGAGACATTAAGGAAAACAACAACTAGGGACCCACCAAGACTAAAGACCTTGGAATTTTAGGGGGTAAAGAACATGGCCAATTTTAGATGACTCTTTTGAGGTTCGTTGACCATTTTGAACACCAAAATAGGGGCACACAAAATGAGGTAAAGCCAAAAGCAACCCAGCAAGGCAAAGGAAATAGAGGTCCCCGTTCCAAACGAGGCATGTGTGTTGAGGGCACAACAAATGGCGACTCCGTTGGAGAACTCTCTCGAGAGTTTTGAGGATAAGTATTCATTCAGAACCTAGAATCTCTGGTTTCACAGAGCAGAGGCTGACATCCAAAAGTGAACTAGGAGAAGAGGGTCCTTAGTTGAATCAACCCATGAATCATCTCAGAAGTGTGTGCTTGGTAAATTTATTTCCTTTCCTTAGAAACTATGACAAGCAGCAGCCAGTCAGACTAAGCAAGTTACATGAACCATCCAACTCTAAAAGTAACCTGGACATTAACCCACTGCTAGCTAGGCATCCATAGCCCCCGCAGAGTTGTTGTTGTGACCCCACAAATATTGCTCTACTGTCGGTCGAGCGTCCATAGCCTCGGTAGAGTTATCTGCACACCCATATGGTTGTTTGATTTCAAAAATTTCATTTCTATCTTCCTTTAGATATTTCTTTTTACACTTATCATTTTTGTTCAACCACGTAAGCACTAAAGCCTACGATGGGTTTGAGAACCATAGTGGTCACTGGAGCGGACTTAAGATTTTTCACTTGCCAAGTCATCATAACAACTACTGTATAGCCCTTTGGAAGTAATTAATATTTGTATTGTGCAGGATCTAAGATGAACGTAAAAAGATTCAACAAAGGGTCAAGTTCTAAGGCAGAGTTCAAATAGGGAATTCATTCCAAGGTAGCTATCAGGGACCAATAATCGAGAATGAATATTTAGCTAGAGAATAATAAGGGTGGACAACAAAGTGAACCATTCGTTGAATGAGCATAGCCACTGCAACAACAATGAAGAACACCCTCATGAAAAAAAAATAGCTGGGAGACAAGAAAAACAAGGCAATGCAAACAGAAAAATGAAAGCAAACCAAAAGCAACCTACCCTAACCTATATAAAATTATTTACAGGGATAGCTCTACAAGAGCTCAGACTCAGAAGTAATGCTTTAAATGTTTCCCGTTGACAGGAAACGAGACGTCCCCACCAGTTAAGGTCTTCAAATGAAAAGCATTGTCTCCCAGAATTTTAGATATTTGAGAGGGGCCAAGCCAAAGCTTGTCGAATTTCTTATGTCCCCCTTTATTTTTGTGGGTCTTGTCCCAACACAGGACTAAATCTGCAATCCTAAAGGCCTTGATTTTGGCTCGACAATTGAACCATCTCTTAACTACGCCCTAGTGTTTGGAAAAAATTTCTATTGCACGGTCGTGCACTTCTTCTAAGTGCAATAGCTCAGCTAGGCGGGCTTCTCTACGATCTCCTCCTTCGTAAAATTCATTGATAAACTGGAGGGTGGGAATTTTCAGGTGGATCAGAAAGATAGGTTTTAAGCCATAAACAAGATGGAATGGGGAATCACCAAGGGCAGCCTTGTGATGGGTGTGATCTGCCAAAAGGGAGAAACGAATCTAGGTGTGCTAGTCCTTGGGATTCCTATCGAGCAGCTTCTTAATCACGGTGATCAGGTTCTTGTTTGTAGATTCTACCAGGCCATTACCCTGGGGATAGTAGTTAGACAAGAACTTGAGGGAAATCCCATAATCAAAGGCCCAACTGGAAAACTTTAATGAGGAGAATGTAGGCCCATTGTCACACACTAATGCATAAGGACAACCAAAACGATTCAATATAAAACTTTCAAGAAAATTCGTAACTACCTCAGTTGTGCATTGCCTACATGCAATGGATTTTGTCCATCTGGTGCAATAATCAGAAGCAGTTAGAATATACCTATTTCCTGTAGATGATGGAGGTCTTACTGGACCAATGAAGTTGAGACCCATTGTGCGAATGGTCTCACCTCCAAAACTGGTTGCAACGGGATGACAACATTCTTCTCTCTGGTTGCAATAGTCTAGAAGATGTGGCATGTATGAACATGATTATGAGCATCCTTGAATACTGTAGACCAATAGTAACCTAGTCACATGATTTGGTGAGCAGTCGAAGGGCCGAATCCATGATCGATGCAAAAAATTTCATGAAACTCTTTCAAGACCCGGTCAGCTTCTTCTTTGCCAAGGCATCTTAAATAGACACCTTTTTTATTCTTCTTGTAGAGTATGGATCCTTGCAACATAAATTTGTTTCTCTTCAGCCTGAGGGAACACTTTTTAACTCCTTGCAAGCGAGGTGGGAACTTATGGTTCAACAAATAGTAGACTATGTCATCGTACCACTCCCTTGGGGAAACGTCTTCAAGCTGGTACTATTGCACTATAAGCTCAGGTCCTGCTTCTGCTATTGTTTCAGCTATTTTTTGAGTGAGTGCTTGCCCTCTTACTAACTTCATGGGTTGAATCTCCATATCGTATTCTTGTAGTAATGTAACCCACTTTTCTCTTTGCTCTCCCAGCTCATTTTGCATGAGCAATATTTTCACTGTTGGGTCAAGGACAATGGAAAACACCTTATTGTGTAGGATGTAATGCCTGAACTTCTTTACTCCTCTGATAAGGGAATATGCCTACTTTTCCACATTATGATACCTTAATTCAGCATCTTTCAAAGGAGCACTCATAAAGGCGATCGGGTAGTCATTTCCTTCGTTGTCCTTTTGGGTTAAGATATTAGCACATGAATGATTTGAAGCGAATGAATAAATATAGAATGGCTTCAGATTGTCTAGGCTGAATAGCACTGGTGCTTCAATAATTTCCTTCTTAATCTCCTCAAAGGCTTTCTTTGTTTCAAGGGTTCACTCGATCTTAGCATCTTGTTTCAACATGGCGTTGAGGGGCTTGACAATTTCAGCAAAGCCTATCATGAACTTCCTCACGAAGTTGATCTTTCCAAAGAAATATTTGAGTTCTTTCTTGCTGCCTAGCAATGGAATCCTCAACAAATATTGGATGCATTTAGGGTCTATGGAAATTCCCTGCTCTGAAATGATGTGCCCGAGCAATCTCCCTTTAGTTACCCCAAGTATGCACTTCTTTGGGTTAAGAGAAAATCCAAACTCTCGATACCTCTGAAATACTTTGCATAAATCAGAGACATGGTCTCTTCATTTCTTTGAAAACCCAATCAAAACATCCATATAGATGATTATGCACTTTCCAATCAATTCTTTAAAAGCTATGTCCATAGCGCATTGAAAGGTGGCACCGGCGTTGATGAGCCCAAATGGCATTCGTCTATAAGCAAAGGTTCCCCACTTAGTGGTGAACGTTGTCTTATGGCGGTCTTCATACTGCACCATCACTTGACTGTACCCAGAGTACCCATCGAGGAAAAACATCATTTGTGAACCATTGACGATCTACAACACTTCATCCAGTGAAGGCACTAGATAGTTGTCCTTCTCTAAAGCTCTATTCAAATTGCGGAAGTCCACACACAATCTGATTTCTCTGTTCTTCTTTTTGACCGAGACCAAGTTAGCCACCCATGTGGAGTGCCTTACTAGAAAGATTATTCTAGCTTAAAGTAACTTTTGCACCTCTTTGTAAATGATAGGCTCGAACAAGGAATTGATGGAGCGTTGGCATTGTCGGAATGGTCGCACGTCTATCTTAAGGGGAATAGTGTGTGTGATGATGGTGGTATCATAAGTCTTTAAGTCTTCGTAGCTCCATGCCACCACATCATGATACTTTCGCATAGCATCAGCAATCCCTTTCTTTTCTTCCGACGTGCATACTTTGCCAATGAACACATTTTTTACTTCCTCGGTTGTTCCAAGGTTGTGAGTATCACATTGGTTGCTTATGGACTCCTTTACTTTCTGATCCTAGTCTCTAATCTGATCCAAGTCAAAAATGCATTCAAGTTGAACCATACCTCTGGGGATAGTGTTTTTTTTAGGTTAATAACTCCCTCTATGTCTAATTCAACCTCCTCTAGATCAGCTTCTTCAATGATTTGTGTTGCAAATACGTCTGAACTAGTGATAAATTCTAGGATGTGTTTATCATCATTGAATACTTGGAAGTGAGTGACATTGTTTGGGATAGATGGAGTGGAGGTCAACTCCATGGTAAACTTCTTGAGGCCAAATAGAGACAAGGGTTGTAAGTGTTGGTTGTCTAAGCCAAAGCATCGGTTGTATGGTTCTAAGCACATAGGATTAGTTGTATATTAAATGCATCTATTCCTTCTAAGAGATCCCAAACCCTATGCCTATAGTTTTCCAACCTTCTATCATGGCATGAGTACAATTTCTTGACTTTTTTGACCACTAATTTAGAATCACCAAAAACTTGTAGCATTTTAACATTTTTCCTTAAGGCCATCAAAAGACCATGGACGAAAGCTTCATACTCTACTACATTATTGGTAAAATAGAATTGAAGTCTATGGGCAGCGAAATAGGTCTTACCCATAGGGCTGATTAGCTCGAATCCAACGTCGGCTCCCTTCTTTGACTTGGATCCGTCAAAGCGTAATGTCCAAAATTTGGAAGGCTCTTTGAAACATGGGCCAATGAGGCGATCATTACCTTTAGGCTACAAATTGACATCTACAACCTTTGAAGTAGGTGTTGGTTTGGTATGTTTGAGAGTGGGTTGTCCTGCTAGCATTTCCTTCTGAGGAGTAGCTAGTCCTTTGACCTGTTCCACTACTGTTTGGCATAAACAACACTCGAACTCATAATGGGAAACATCATGTACCCTACACAAATTAGGCAGCAGGAGCTCTTGGAATTTTTTTTTTTTCACCCAAGCTAAGTTGATTCTATATGCACTTCTCCATAAAGTCCCAAAATCCATCCAGCAATCCTAAAGTGTCGTCCTCAGGGGATTCCTCATCATCAGCTTCTACTAGCATTTTCGTGTTCTGAGGCATATGGGCTAAATCAACCAAAGGGCTGCATTGCACCAGGAAGACCTTTGCAACCATCCCCTCTTCTTGAATCTATGCTTCTTCCTAATAAGCAAAGGGATAATAATTTCCCAATTTTGTTTTAGCAAATAACACCTTATTTGAGTTGCTATATTTTGTAACCATGAATTTCATGCATGGCTCTCGATCGATGTGGATCTAATTTGGTAGTCCCTTCCATGGCAGCCACATGTGAGAAAAATCTGTTGCAGCATATCCATTCAATGCATAGGTGAAGTCCCATCCCAAGATGATTCCATATGCATTGGGAATATCTGCAACCTGGATGTCAATAACTTGTTGCACCCTTGGGTTTTCAACAATCTGCATGGGGATCCAATTCATTTCTCCCACAATGTTAATCTTTGTCTTCTCTAGCTGAGTCACCTTTTTTTTCTTGAAGGTGTGGGGGTAATCCCAAGGGCTTTACATACAGCTAGGGGCATAACATTGGTGGATTCTCCAGAGTCAATCAGACAATTGTGCAAATTCTTCCTGAATATCTTGATGGTGGTGAGGAAGGGTGGTGTTTCCAACTTTCCCCATAGGCATATCTACCTGAACTTTTTCCTTATTGCCAGTCCTACCCTTAGTTTTCCTAGAGGGATAATCCTTGGGGCTTTGCCTATTATTCTAATCTGATTCCTTTGCAGGTTGCTTGCCCATTGACTAGTGTTGAGGTGGATCAGCCTTCTTTCCATGAATTTGTTGGATAACGGGTTCCCCTAGAGGGTATTCGAAAGAAACTCTCTTGGCTGGTATTTCTTGTGTTTCCTTAGAGGATGGGGTTCCATTAATAACTTTAAAGAAGGTGTGTCTGATTGTAGGAACTTTAAGTAATTCAAAGGCGGATAAGTTGATCTTAACTTTCTTGAACTCTTCTGCTACATATTCACCCATTTGTTCAATTTTAGTTTCGAAAGCCTTGCCTATGGCGAAGCTAATGGGATGAGGTTGTGTCTGGCTTGATTTATTTTGGGATTGGCCTTGAGGTTGATTTTGTGACTGATCTTGTGGCTGATTTTGTGGCCTATCCTTGTTAAAGTATTGATTGGGCACATGGGGAAGCCCAAGATTATTATTAGCATTGGGGTCAGGCGGCATACTGAAGTAATTAGGTGGAGTGGAAGTCATGAAGGGTCCACCCACCTGCCTATTCCTAAGGTAGTAGGGATTCATTCTCTGGTGGAACATGTGAACCTCATCTACATATGGTTCTTCCTCATCTACTAGACCATTGTCTACTAAATCAAAAACCTGAGACAAGGTTTCTTTGTTACTTGCCTCTTGCACTTCTTCATCCTTGGTGGGGGTAGCCTCGATCTCAAGTGTGTTGCAGTTGCTCTAAGAGAATGGAGCTTGGCTGACTACGAGATAGGAGTCGTAGGGCTCAGAGGGAATGAGGTCTTTGCAGCTTGCACTATCCACGACGTTCTAGACCTCTATTTAAAATATTTCCATGGTTGTCTGGAATTCAGGATAGTCCAACTCAAAATGCCTACTTGTCTTATGAATCCAGCACCATTCAAATAAGACTACCTCAGCGATGTACACTCCACTAGTCATCTTTTCATTACTAGAAGGTTGATCAAAGGGAGTCGTGCAGAAGCACCTAGCAAAGTTCAAGGATTGGTAGCGTACTTGGTTTATTGAAGTTTTGTTTAAAGTTCTTATCTTTGTTTTGGTTTTTCTTTTCATAAGGTCATGTTGACCATTGTGTTGGGTGTTTAGGGTTGATTTTGAACTTTGGGAAAGAAGTTGACAAGTGCAAAATAGTTTTACAACATCATTTTGATGAATGGTAAAAAGTTGCCAAAGTTTGCAAAACACTGTGGGTTTTATAAAGTTTGTTTTAGGTCATCTAAAAGGCTCGACCCATGAATCTCAATTGCTTGGGAAGCTTATTTAAGGCATGACTCGACCCTGAGGCAGGGTTAGAGATTTTATTGTTGAGTGACATTTTTGTAAATTGAATGAAATAGCGTTCAAAAGACAGTTTTTCCTATTCTTTGCGTTCATCTTGAGCTTTAATGGAATAAAACTACTGTTATCTTGTTTGTAGCATGTAGTGTCAAATTTTTTCAAGCTTGGTGTGCCTTACATTTATCTTTGTAAATATTTTTCTTCTTTTATTTGTACATAGTTTGTCCACTGTCATTTTTCAGGCCTGTAACAGGCAGTTCTAGAAGTATGGAGTCCTAGAGAACCTTCCCACCATACAAATTGTACGGCCTTTTGGGATTTGTGCCTAGGCTCCCTCTTTGTAAATATGGTAGTTTGTAGGTTTTGTTTGAGTGCAGGAGTTGCCAGCATGATGATGCCCTAGGCGAGCTAGTGCAGGTCCGGTTGGGGCAGACTTGAAGTAAAAGGTCCATAACTTGTAGGGGAAATGAGATCTTGGAGAGATTCTTTTTGGAGAATTTAGGGGGAGGTCTTGACTAAGCATGGTGATCAGGAAGAGGGCTTAACAATTCATTTAGTAGGAGAACTTCTTGACAGTCTAAAAATAGCTTTGAGCAGTTTAAAACCCTAGGGTTCTTGACCATTCTTGTATATGGACGGTGTACGGCCTGTACAGGGATAAAATCATAAAAATATTTGAGGTGTAGGCATGAGAAACACTAATTCTTAACAAAAGAACCTAAGACTTTGGTGAGTTTAGAAGGAAAAGGCATTTGATACCTGTTCAGAGGCCTAATTGGGCTCTTAGGCTAGTAGCCCAAAAGTAGGGTTTGGTGTAAGCGATGGTTAAGTGGAATTAGGAGGGTCTTAAAGAGAAAAAGGTGAGATTTTTTGAAGCCTTTGTATCACCCTCACACCCCTGCAAAGTTGTGTTCAACGTTTTGGAGGTTTTAGCCTTTAGGGCAAATTAAGGGCTAAGGAAGAGTTGTGGTAATGAACCAAGGTGGACTTGGTGGTTGGAGTGTGTGATAGAAGAGGGGTTGGTCAAACAAACCAGGGGCACCTAGTCATGAGTAGGGGCCTATAGGTTAGATTGGTGAATCCAAGCACCAAGGAGGTCTTATAAGGAAAGGCCTAGAGCAGGAACCAGTGATTGGTTCCCCCAACCCCACTCCCTATCAGATTGGTATCAAAGCAAGTTAAAGATTTGGGAAGCATCTTATATGTCAGAGGTTGAGTCCAGTGATTCTTTCACCATGGTGACCAATGAAAAATTGGCTAAGATGGTTGAAGAGCGGGAAGAAGACAATGAACAATTGAGGGAAAGAATAGCCCAACTTGAGGCAGCAGTGTGGAGTGCACAGTTTGAGGGAAGAATACCAAAGGAAGAAGAGGTTGCAGAGGAAGATAAGACCCCTGCACCTGACCCTGTCTTGAAGGAGGAGCCTTTCTTGAAGGAATTAAAAGCCTTGAGTGGAAAAGCACTTGAAGGTATACCACTATTTAGTGGGAAAATGGAACCAGACCTAGTCATGGATTGGATAGAAGGCATGGAGAATCATTTTGAGTGTGATGGAGTCACTGAAGCCCAGAAGGTGAAGGTTGCTAAGTCAAGATTGAGAGGATCAGCCTTGACATGGTGGAAGTTTATTCAGACAGAGAGGGAAAAAGAAGGCAAATAGCCCATATCAACTTGGAAAGGAATGGTTGCTAAAGTGAAGGAAGCCTACATGCCAGATGACTATGAGATTCAATTACACAAGAAGAGGCAAAGTCTAAGGTAGAAAGACCAAGATGTAAACACCTATACTGAAGAGTTTCAAAAGCTTTGTATGAGGTCTAATGTGACAGAGGATGAGAGCCTCAAAGTGGCTAGGTATCTTAATGGCTTGAAATGGAACATCCAAGAAGAGATGGCTCTTTTGAGTCCTAAAACAGTACATCAATGTTATCAGTTGGCTATCAAGATTGAGGAAAGGAACAAGAGGAAGCAAGATCATACTTCTAAGGGCAGAGGCAAAGGCACAGCGTGGTGGCTACCAAGGAAGAGGAAGTGATCAAAGAAACCAAGGTGAGTCAAAACTCACAGAGCATAGAGGTGAAACATCTTCTAGAGGAGGATACAACAGAGGAAGAGGACCTCAAGGAGGTTCAAACAAAGGAAGAGGAGTAGGCAGGAGCAATTCTTATTTTGCAAACATGAAGTGTTACCATTGCAATCGAATAGGTCACCCTGCTTATAGATGCCTGGAGAAAGCTTCCTCATCAAGCAATGAAAAGAGAGTGGCTTATGCACAAGAGGACACCATGAGTCCTAAATCATTTGAGATCAGTCACATAGAATATGAGGTAGGGGAGAATCTGATGTTTAACAGAGTTTTGATCAGGCAGCCAGTCAAGGAGGAACCTAAATAGAGAAGAGCTCTTTTTAGAGTAAGGTGCAAGATACTTGGTAAAGTATGCAAGGTTATAGTAGACTCAGGTTCAACAGACAACATAATCTTAGAGGAGGCAGTAATGAAACTGAAATTAGAAAAGTCACCTCACAATAACCCCTACAAGGTCACATGGTTGAATAAAGGGCAGAGTGTTTTAGTTAATGAGCAAGTAACAGTGGAATTTTCTATTGGAGGATATAAAGATAAGTTGGTTTGTGATGTTTTACCCATGGATGCATGCCATCTACTACTGGGTAGACCATGGTAGTATGACAGAAGTGTTAAGTATGATGGGAAAGAGAACACCATATCATTCAAGAAGGATGGGAAGACTTTCAAGTTGCAGTCACTGTTAGAAGAAGATGGACAGTCCAAGACACCAAACATCATGTTGAGTAGTGGTAAAGAGTTCCTTAAGGACCTACAACAAGGGAATGAAGGGTATGTGGTTGTGTTACAACCTAAAGAAGAAGATAAGGTTGAAAAGATAGTCCTACCGGAAGCAGTCCAAAAGTTGCTTGATAGGTACAAGAGTATAGTCAGTGATGGTACACCTGCAACTCTACCACCAAAGAGAGAAATAAGTCATCAAATTGACTTCATACCTAGAGCCTCATTTCCTAACAAAGCAGCATACAAACTCACACCAGATCAGAATTTGGAGGTAGCTAGGCAAGTGCAAGAATTATTGGATCAAGGCTTGATTCAAAAGAGCATCAGCCCATGTGCAGTGTCAGTGGTTTTAGCAACCAAGAAAGGAGGTAAGTGGAGGTTATGTACTGATTCTAGGGAAATAAATAGGATCACCATTAGGTATAGGTTTCCTATTCCTAGAATTGAAGACCTGATGGATTGTCTTGGAGGTGCTCAGTTCTTCACAAAGTTGGATCTCAAGAGTGGATACCATCAGATCAAAATTAAGGATGGTGATGAGTGGAAGACAGCTTTTAAGACAAATGATGGGTTATATGAGTGGAAAGTGATGCCATTTGGCCTCTCAAATTCCCCTAGCACGTTCATGAGACTAATGAATGAAGTGCTAAAGGACTTTACAGGTATATTTGTGGTAGTGTACCTTGATGACATCCTCATATACAGTAAGACAACAGAAGAACATTTGAAACATGTGGAGCAAGTTCTTAGAAGGTTGCAAGAAGAGAAATTGGAAATCAGTCTAGAGAAGTGTGAGTTCTTTAAGCAAGAGCTTATCTACTTGGGTTTTGTAGTGTCCAAAGGATCATTGAAGATGGATCCAAGGAAGGTGGAAGCCATCCTAAACTGGCCTACACCAACCACAGGGACAGAGGTAAGGAGTTTTCATGGATTGGCTCAATTCTATAGAAAATTTATAAGAAACTTTAGTGGTATATGTGCACCAGTTCTAGACATAATCAAGGGTGGTTTGGAAAAAAAGATTAAGTGGACTCAAGAGGCTGAGAAAGGGTTTGAAAAACTGAAACAAGAAGTGGCAACTCAACCTATTCTATTATTGCCTAGTTTTGACAAGTTGTTCACAATTGAGTGTGATGCAAGTGGAGTAGCAGTAGGAGTACTTAGTCAAGAAGGTAGGCCTGTGGCCTTCTTTAGTGAAAATCCCAATGAAGCCAAGCAAAAGTACTCTACCTATGGTCTAGAGTTATATGTTTTAGTGCAGTCCCTTAGGAAGTGGAGGCATTATTTGTTACCCAAAGAGTTTGTGGTCTTTACTGATAACCAGGCACTTAGTTATATCAACACCCAAGAAAAGTTAAGTAATGGGCATTTGAAATGGATGGAATACATCCAAGCCTTCACATTCACTATCAAGCACAAGAAGGGACAAATGAACAAGGTTGCAGATGCATTAAGCAGAAGGTTGCTGACAGTGCAGGAGATACAGCTAAAGAGCATTGGATTAGAGAGTTTCAAAGACCTCTATGGTGAAGATGAAGACTTCTCAGAAGCTTACAAGGTATGTTCTGATTTTGAGAATCATTTTGATAGCCAATATTCAGAGTATACATTGCAAAATGGACTGTTATTTAAGGGTAATCAGTTATGTGTTCCAAGAGGGTCAATGAGGGAAAATCTGATTCAAGAAAAGCATAATGGCAGTCTTAGTGGACATTTTGGCATCAATAAGACTTTAGAACTAGTGAAAAGGTTCTATTACTGGCCTAAGTTGGCAAGAGATGTTAGAAGGTATGTGGAACAGTGTGTTGTGTGCATGAAAGCTAAGGGAGGAGCTAGCAATGTTGGTTTATATCAACCCCTGCCCATTCCAAACAGACCATGGGAGTGTGTGAGCATGGATTTTGTGGTAGGCCTTCCTAAGACCAAAACTGGTTTTGACAATGTTTATGTAGTAGTGGACAGATTTAGCAAGATGAGTCACTTCATTCCTTGCAAAAGTACTCATGATGCTAGCTACATAGCTCACCTTTTCTTCAAGGAGGTTGTAAGGATCCATGGCTTGCCTCTAAGCATTGTTTCTGATAGAGATGTGAAGTTCATGAGTCATTTTTGGAAGACTCTATGGAGCAGATTGGGTACAAATCTGTCATTTGGAGCAGCTTACCATCCACAGACCGATGGTCAAACAGAGGTGGTTAACAGAGTGTTGGGTAATATTTTAAGGTGTCTAACCAAGGAGTATGGACAGACATGGGATATGGTTATCTCCCAAGCTAAGTATGCTTACAATGACAGTGTCAATAGAACTACAGGGAAAAGTCCTTTTGAGGTTGTGTATGGGATGCACCCAAGAGGAATTTGTGAGCTCAGGGACCTTGGATCTATGGAGCATAGGAGTGGACATGCAAAAGACTTCAATCAGACCATGAAGGAGATCTAGGAGTAGGTCAAGAAGACAGTTATTGAGGCTACACAAAAAGTGAAGGAGAAGGCAGATATGTCAAGGAAAGATGTGCAATTTCAAGTAGGGGACTATGTTATGGTCCGCCTTAACAAATCAAGGTTGTAGAAAGGAATGTCAACCAAGTTGCAAATGAAGAGAGTGTGTCCCTACAAGGTATTGGCCAAGTATGGGTAGAATGCATACAAGGTGGAGTTACCTAATGATCTAGGTATCTCACCAGTATTCAATGTTGTTGATTTGATCAAGTATAAGGGGACATTCAAGGATTTGAATCAAGATAGTAAGGAGATATTCAAGGATCTCAGCAACATAACACTACCAACTCCAGAAAAGCTACAAGCAGAGAAGATCTTGGAGTCAAGGGTGAAGAAGGCTACAAGGCACAAGGTGTACATGGAGCATCCTGTCAAATGGAAGAACAAGCATGAATCTAAAGCTACCTGGGTAGAAGAAGTAGACTTTAAGAAGCAAGGCATTGATATGTCTCTTATCTCTCCTAAAATTCCTTAGTGCTTGAGCTGAGAGGGGGAGAATGGTGCAGGAGCACTTGGCAAAGTTCAAGGATTGGCAAAGTACTTGGTTTATTGAAGTTTTGTTTGAAGTTCTTATCTTTGTTTTGGTTTTGCTTTTCATAAGGTCATGTTGACCATTGTGTTGGGTGTTTAGGGTTGATTTTGAACTTTGGGAAAGAAGTTGACAAGTGCAAAATAGTTTTACATCATTTTGATGAATGGTAAAAAGTTGCCAAAGTTTGCAAAACACTGTGGGTTTTATAAAGTTTGTTTTAGGTCATCTAAAAGGCTCAACCCATGAAGCTCAACTGCTTGGGAAGCCTATTTAAGGCATGACTCGACCCTGAGGCAGGGTTAGAGATTTTATTGTTGAGTGAGATTTTTGTAAATTAAAGGAAACATCGTTCAAAAGACAGTTTTTCATGTTCTTTGCGTTCATCTTGAGCTTTAATGGAATAAAACTATTGTTATCTTGTTTGTAGCATGTAGTGTCAACTTTTTTCAAGCTTGGTGTGACTTACATTTATCTTTGTAAATATTTTTCTTCTTTTATTTGTACATAGTTTGTCCACTGTCATTTTCAGGCCTGTAACAGGCAGTTCTGGAAGTATGGAGTCCTAGAGCACCTTCCCACCGTAAAAATTGTACAGCCTTTTGGGATTTTTGTCTAGGCTCCCTCTTTGTAAATATGGTAGTTTTTAGGTTTTGTTTGAGTGCAGGAGTTTCTAGCATGATGATGCCCTAGGCGAGCCAGTGCAGGTCCGGTTGGGGCAGACTTGAAGTAAAAGGTTCATAACTTGCAGGGGAAATGAGATCTTGGAGAGATTCTTTTTGGAGAATTTAGGGGGAGGTCTTGATTAAGCATGGTGATCAGGAAGAGGGTTTAACAATTCATTTAGTAGGATAACTTCTTGAAAATCTAAAAATAGCTTTGAGCAGTTTAAAACCCTAGGGTTCTTGACCATTCTTGTATATGGACAATGTACGGCCTGTACAGGGATAAAATCATAAAAATATTTGAGGTGTAGGCATGAGAAACACTAATTCTTAACAAAAGAACCTAATACTTTGGTGTGTTTAGAAGGAAAAGGCATTTGATCCCTATTCAGAGGCCTAATTGGGCTCTTAGGCTAGTAGCCCAAAAGTAGGGTTTGGTGTAAGCGATGGTTAAGTGGAGTTAGGAGGGTCTTAAAGAGAAAAAGGTGAGATGTTTTGAAGCCTTTGTATCACCCTCACACCCCTGCAAAGTTGTGTTCAACGTTTTGGAGGTTTTAGCCTTTAGGGCAGATTAAGGGCTAAGGAAGAGTTGTGGCAATGAACCAAGGTGGACTTGGTGGTTGGAGTGTGTGATAGAAGAGGGGTTGGTCAGACAAACCAGGGGCACCTAGTCATGAGTAGGGGCCTATAGGTTAGATTGGTGAATCCAAGCACCAAGGAGGTCTTATAAGGAAAGGCCTAGAGCAGGAACCAGTGATTGGTTCCCCCAACCCCACTCCCTATCAAGGAGTGGGAACACCCCCATTGTTAGGCCTTGTATTCCACATGTGATTATGCCTTTGGGGTGGCCTCCTTTCAAAATTTTGATTGGAGTTCTACCCCCTTTCATAATTTTGTCCTGAGGAGGTACTTACTTCACAGTTATCATGTTGCCTCTGTTATCTCTGTTGTCTCGATTGAGATTAGCCTAGAGGCTATTTTGGGAGGCCTGCAATTCATTATTCTAATTTCTCAGGTGTGCCATCTTCGTAGACATTTTTCTTTATCATCTTAGCCAGCTCCTCAAGTTGATCTTTCTCAGTATTGCTTGGTTGCAACACTTGATTTTGTAGAAAAATAGGTGGGGCCAATGGCTGATTTTGATGTGCTAGAGGAAATTCTAGTCCCGGGAGGTATAACGATGCTTGAGGCTGTTGAGAGTACACCTTCTGTTGTTGGGGAGCCTGAGGGTAGGTCAGTTGTTGCTAGGATTGCAAGTAGGAAGGCTTAGGAGGCGCCTGGTTCATTGGTTGTTTGAGATGCGAGACTATAGGCAGTTGAGGCACCTATTTTATAAGAGGTGTCTGATGAGAAAATGCTTGGTTGAGCCCTTGAATATGCATCGGATGAGCCACTAGACCCAAAGAAGGCAGCGGAATGGAAATGTTCTGTTCCAAATTAATACTAGTGATGATAGCCTTTGAATAAGCATCCACCAAACTAGTGAGCGGTGGGCACGCTCTTTTTACCAATACTGACGTAAGATTGTCTAACGCTGCATAATAAACAGGTAGGGCAACGGCATCATTGAGCACATTTGGAGCTTGAAGCCTCATGTAGGCACAATGGAAATGATCATTGAAAGAGTTGATCAGCTCATTAATTTTCTTGCGAATGGACATAAACTGTCAGTACAGCTCTGAAGGGCTAATCAAAATTTTATATTTCTACAGGAATGCATTCATCATAAGGTTCCATAAAGTAATGGATCCCCTCGTCAAGTTGATATATCAATAAAAAGCTTCTTCTCCCAGTGAGTATCAAAAGAGCTGATACGCCACATCCTCATGATCGACCTCCATATCTTTGATTGATGTTTCAAATATCTTAATGCGTTATTTTGTCGTCCTTTATGGATCGTGAGGATTGAACTTTGTGCAGAAGCTCTCCAGATTCTTGGGCATATCATGGTAAGAATTGAAGTGCAATGGAGAAGGATTTTGCACCAACCAAGCCATGAGGGGAGGAAGAGGTGATACTTGCTATTGCGGAACAGTAACTTGGGGCTGCACTGAGGTAGCGGCAAATGGGACTACGCCTTGGACTTAGAGGGTAGAGGAAGAGGTTACTCCCTGGATGTGGGAAGGATGAGGCCCAAAAATATTTTGGAGTAGCTGAGTGGAGGATGAATGAAAGGTGGAGGAAGGTGAAGGTGGAAGGGAAGTGGAAGAGATGGAGAAAGAGGAAGAGGCAGTGTCACCCCCCTTGGTACACTTAGCCCTTGTGGGGGGTTGCAACTCTTGAAATTCCCCTTTGTTCGATGTTGACCTTAAAACTCTTTGAAATCTTTCAGGGGAGAATGATTCAATTCGATCCAGCTTAACTCGGCCCTCCTTCTATCACCAGTTCTGTTGATGGGTGTTTTGAGCACTTTCTCAACAAAGGCAGTGCATAGGCACACTACCTCTCTTGAAAGGTAGAAATTCACAAGCAAGTTACCAATTGCTACCCCAAAGTCTCTTAGGTGTCAGGTCATGACGTACATAGAATTTTTCAGTTGATGTTTGATGTGATTTTGTTGGTAATCACATGGCGAACTTACTTATTTCGTTGGATATGAAATGAATCTTTAAATGGAGTCCCTAAAATGGGAAGTTAGGGTGCAGTTTGCTACAGGTTCGAATAACAATCATAAACTCCAATTTCATCTTAAGATTTGTCTTTGCAATGTGCAATGAACCTTAGCACAAGTCACTTATTAAAAGAAAAATAAAATGGTAGGGAAGAGAAGAGGTTCCTAGATCTGAAACTAACTATGAATAGTGATCATGGAGGGTTCTACTGTGGACAACTTCCTTAAAATAGAATTTCACTTAACTAGAAAACTCACAATATCAAGAAACTTGTGCTAGCTTCTAAGGACTGCAAATGTTCTACCATTCATTCAACAAAACATGTATGAACAAAAGATAAAATTTTGGAGCAGCTTTCAATTTTAGTCCAGACTAACTTTGCACAGCTATCTACCATCAGTAAACAACAAAAAGTATGGACAAGAAAGGCATCAACACAGAAGAAATCTACACAACCATTGAACAACATTAACTAATCTACCAAAGCAATCTAAAACTATCACAAACAGCAAAGTAAATCTATCTAAATCAGCTAACTATGGGAGATGAATCATGAAACATGCAAAGAAACTCAAGAATCCACCAAATTCAATGAATGTTTATTAAAAATTTTGCAGCATGTCTTTACAACAACTTAACTCTCTCTTGAAAATGAGAGGAGACCCCCTATTTATATTGTCCAAAAATCAAAATGAATGGCCAAGATTGATTTGCATTGTGTGGCCAAGATTCACTACAAAATAAGGTTCCACCTACCCCCAAATATATTACAATTTAAAATACATTCCTTGTATTTTCCCTTTTTTGTCTTCTTGTGACAACACTATAGCACTTTTGTCTTTTGCTAATTGCCTTTGTTGTAGCTATTATGTGAGGAGCTTTTCATCTATGACTGGGTTGCCTTCCTACTTCTTCAAAGTGGCATATTCCATCAATTTATTGATCAATGCTCGAAGCTTCTCGATTTCTATTATGTTGGATTGGAGCACCTGGTAATTCCATCGCTTGGATCGGCCTGAGAGCGTATCCTAATCCCCATCATACTTGATCATATTATCTTTGACTTGCTCAGATTGGGCGAAGGCCCAACTAGAAAAACTCATAAAATCAGTGGTGAATTCACCCCACATCCCGTCTTCCATCTTCTTATGGAAATTAGGCTTTATCTTTTCGGGATCAATTTTGACGGCAGGAATATCATAACCGGCCATTAGTCTCAAATACTAAATACAATCAGCTCTAACTTCTTTAGCCTATTCGATGTCAGGCTCCACCTTAAGGAGCACTTTCTCCAGTATCTCCTTCCTATGTTCAAAGTCTAACTTCCACATATCCACCAGCCAATGATCGTCCTCTACGAACGCAAGGTCCTCTTCCCATGTTTTGTGAGGTAGCTTGAGGATGGCCTTAATCTTAGGATAGGTGGATTCATATATCCTTGGGAAGTCAAAAAAAAACTTCCTCATACCCTCAAGGTATGTTTGCACATCTAAGAAGTTATTTTTTTTCCTGACAGCATGATTGATGCCCATGTTTCCAACATACAAGACCTGTTGGAACCAATCTTCTGTAGTCTTAGTCAATTTTTTTCTTTTCTTGAGTTTTTTTATGTTGTCCTAGGAAAATATTTTCTGTGGCACTGAGGATGTAGTGGGGAGCTCCTCTACTGATGACCATTGCTGAATATAGGTTGTCAAATCAGCCACTTGTGCCTTAAGTTCTTCCTTGGAGATCTTATCCTATTGTATCAAATGCACCACTGTGGAAACGGACTCCTAGAGATGATCCACCTTCTTCTCTATGGTGGCTCTCCCCAAGTCAATGGTGGAGATGTTGTAACTTATTCCTTTCTCTCCCACCACTAGTGTAGCTACTTGCATTGTTCTAGATCCAAAGGCATCAATTGTCAACTTGGATCTAACTTTGGGCTTCTTTAGTTTTTTGGTGCTGATCTGAGCCCAAGCCAAGATGGCCTCCAATATTTCTCTTGGATCTCTCGGAGCCAGAGTCTTCTTTTCTAACTGCTTTTCCAGCCACTCGGGCATCTAAGACTCTTTCTCAGATGATTCACAGTCACCCTCTTCTTCTTTCCTGTCTTTAATCTCTTTATCCCCAGGAGCTTCCTACTCCATTCTCATGTCTTCTCCTTCTTCTCCATCAAAGTCTCAGATGAACACTATGCATTTAATGGGGAACTTGGTGGGAATATGCTCTTTAGGGCTTTCCTTCCCTTCAATAACCTTTTCTTCTTTTTCTTCTTCATGCACATCTTCCTCGGGCTATTCTATTTCTAGACTCTCGCAGATCTTGGCTTCCTCCTCAAGCTTGTCTTCTTCTTTAATTTATTTTTCCTCGTGTTGAGGTGGGACATCTTCTTGTTCTTCAGTTGGAAGTTCAGTGTCTTCTTCCATTTTATCACTAGACTCTTTTTCTTCTTCGGGAGGTGGTCTTTCTACTTCCTCTCCAATGTCCTTTAATTGTCGAGCTAGTTCTTCTTCTAAGTCTACATCGAAGGTTTCTACAATTTATTTAGTGTCAAAATCTTCTTCTTCATCACCCTCAGAGGATTTTGTTTCCTCTCCCTCATGGAATACCTCATCAATTTGCAAGTGTTGGTGCTCTAGATGTTCATGGTAGTCATATGCTTCTTCCTCTGGTGCCTTTGTTGTTTCATTTTCCTGCTTCTCCAACTCTTTGGATATTTTCATCGTGGCCTTCATTTATTGTGGTTTAGTTGGAGGAATTGAGGCAGGAACATTGGCAAGAACTTGTGCCAAGGTGGCTTGGACAACGGGATTCATCAATGCTTCAAAAATCTCTGAAGGAACATTTTGCATGTGTCGTGAAAATACATTGAGAAGCAAGAGTGTAGGCATTGGAATTGTTGAACCATTGTGACCAATGAGAGAGATGTGGTCGGAGATATGGAAGCAAGGGAAAGTGGAGAGGTGGTGGCGAAAGAAGATTCAATCATTATAACTATCCCAGTATGTGAAGAAGAGGCAAGGTGGACCAAGATGTCCACTACACGTGGGGAAGTAGCCACCATGGTCTGAGAAATAGGCAGAGAGGCAGTAGTAGTGGAGGTGGCAGGTGGAGATTTTGGTTGCTCAGCCTCCATTTCTTCTCCTTCACAAAGCAGATCTTCCTAAATAACAAGCATTTCTATGACGATGCTCGAACTATTATGTCTCTTGGAAGATTCCCCTTCTGAAGTCTTTCTTGCATACACCTTTGGAATAGGCTACTGCTTCTCATTTTCTTTTCTTTTTCTTGACCTACTGACTGGAGGGTATTTTGAAGTCTCTCCTGATGGCGCAGCAACTGTCCCGCCATCTATTCCACCTGGATCACTTTCAAGCCCCTCATAGGTCAAAATGACCCCTTGTTGCTTCAATCGGGAAACTTTCCCATCAATCCATTCTTTTATGTGGGCCTCAACGGGCTTGGTTAGAATGTCAAGGTCATTGACCTCTTGCTCATCCCAATCAATTAGTGGCAATGACAAATTAGCAATCACATTGTACCAGGGATCCATGACCGTGCTTTCATCTTCTTCCACTTGGTTAGGCACTGGAAATAGATTGACCCTCTTTAAAAAGTATGTGGTCATCTGCATATAATTCCTCATCTACACTTCATTGTTATCTTTGCAATTGGCCCATAAATCCTTGACGCTATGCAGATGGGCGTATTCAAGTCCAAGCATTTTCTTGATATGGTCATAGGGATCCATCTGTGGCCGGGTAGTGTGGAGTCTCAAATGGTATTCTACCAACTCCTTCTCTGAATTGTGGGCACATTGCAAGTTATGGAGTTTGTACATCCCTTGGCTGAAGGAGAGGAGATAAGGAATCCCTACCATATGTTTGTTGCTCAGGAGGTTGTCCACATGTCGCAGCTACCAAGAGAGCTCCAATAGTATTATCCGGTCATTAGGATACCGAGGCAACTTGTTTGGTCTTTCTGAGAAGCCTTCTACATGAATATATGTGAACTTTAGGTACTGGAAAAATAGAAAGGTATACTGCCTCATAAATGTGTTGGCGATGTGAGAGACTCGCCTCTTGAAGTCACCCCCAAGCAATCTGATGATATAACCTATGAAAGAATCATTGACCTTGCAGTAATAGTTCTTGTAGTTCTTGTATTGCAGCTAGGGGTATTTGTCATAAACTGTCAACTCCCTGCCAAGATCTTCATCTGGAGCTATGAATAAGCCACTATATTTCCTATGTTCAGCTAACGAGTAGACCAAATAGGATGTCATATAGAATCTAGAGTTCTTCTTAACAACCATAAACTATTCATGGAAGCAATCATTGATTATTCCACCTTAGTAAAACTTAGTTTCTTCTCCACAGAGAATATCCTCTACAAAGTAGACCATCCATTCCTGGAAGTAGGCCACAGTTGGAAGGCCCATGACCCTGCTTAACAATGTTACCAAATCATGGTAATCTTCATAAAAATCACTTTGAAATAGTTCCCGAGGAACCTTGGCAGCGCTACCCCTCTTCTCCTTGAGCCAAAATGGATTTATGGGTTTCTTACATTTAATTGGGTCCTCCTCCCACATTTCCTTACACTCCTTTATGGTTGGCAATTCCATCTCCCTAAAGGTGAGGATATGGAAGGTTCTGGTTATTGCTTGAGTAGACATATCAGCTAACACATTTCCATCTCTGTCTGCTATCATTTGGGTCTCTGGCTAGTATGCCTCCCTACAAGCCATTACTAGTTCAGAGGCGACAAGAGTGGGAGGGAAGCCTACAACCTTGGCTAACCCACTACCTCTAATTAATCTTGTATTCTATATTTTAGGGTTGATCCTGACCCTTTGCATGAATTTCGTCAATGTCCACATGCCCAATATTTTTGTCAAAGACCTCTTTCCACTTTGTAGTGAATTTAGATTTCAATTGTCCCCCTTGGAACTAAAATTTCATCTGATCCTTATCTTCTTTCCTGCAGGGTACTCTACCTATTTTCTTTCCTTTTTCTTTCTCTACGGTGACTCTTGATGGTCCTGCACTTGATTCCATATATCCTATAACCAAAGGGGAAAAAAAGCATTCAAGCATAAAATAAATGGAACGTTAGCCAAATCCCTGAAAGACAGCATTAGATTGGATAAATCATCATTTGAGGAACCTAACAAATGGTATTAGCAATTCATAGGAGGGAGTTTGGATGATTCGGGTCCCAGGGGTCAGACTTCCCTGGCCAGATGGCTATTTTGAAGGGAAAATAGGGCAGGGCGGTCTGTAAGGTTCCACCCGACACAGAGCTTGGCCATATTGGGCCCACTTAGAAGAATAGGTCATTTTGGCACGTGGGTCAAAGTTCATTTTCAGATTATGAGCCATTTGGATTATCTTTAGGCGGTCAGAGTTAAGAAGAAGCTTAGCCTTCTAGATTTTTTCGTTTGGGATGGCTCTAGTGAGACAACATCCAAGGGGCGGAATTCCGCTAGCTGGGACCCATGAGCTCAGAGTGCGGTCGGCATCAGACATCGGCATTTGGGTCGTTCAGGTCAAATGGGGTGGAAAATCATTAGAGGATTGTCGTTTGAAACGACGAATAGCAAGTGGAAGTCCGTTGGAGGAAATCTTAGGGCATGGGTCCGGTAGAGGGTTCAACCTTTTTTTTTTTTTTTTGTTGAGTTCATCAGCAAACAAAAGATCAGGGCCTGTGAAGCAGAAGGATGGGGCCAATTTTCTCCTTCATGGCAGTCGAGACAGGACGGAGTCTTGTTGATGGAAATCTGACGGGAATGACCCACCGAAGGTTGGAGCACTTGTGTTTTATCATTTCATTCATTCATCCGAGGAATGATCGAAACCTGGAGGGAGGAAGGCAGCCAACAAAAAGTCATAAGGAATGGCAACATTACCACGGTAGTCCGCAGACGGAGGTCCGCGAATCGGGACCTGGAGGGTGTTTAAGGTGTGATCATTTCAACTTCGATGGTGACTCGATGAATGGATGAGTGAGGTACGAAGGTTGGATGGCTAGGCTCGGAATGCCATCAGAAACAACAATATGCAGACGGCATTGCACCAAAAGAAATTTGCTAGGAAGAGTCTGATACAATCCCAGGCTTAGGATTTTCTAGCGAGTTTTGAGGCGAGCAACGGGATGGGACCAGAGCACCAGAGAGTTGCAGTTGAAAAGTTGTTTGGGCTCGGCAGGCTACAAATGGAAATCTAAGGAAGGAGTCCCGCAAGGGTGGGCCTGGAAGGTGTGTTGGACCCCGTTTCAATTTGAAAGCTTTATGTCACTTCAATGGCAAAAGGGTGAAGTCTCCCCGCGATGACAAGCCCAAGAGGGGGTTTTTCCGCTCGAAATTTTGTTTCATTTTTGTATCCAAGTGACGGTTTTGTGAGTCGACGGGCCCACAATTTACGAATTCCCTAGCTGAAGAACGGTGTCGAGGGGTTGAAGTTTTGCGGGTGAAATTTGGGTGATTTATGAGGTCTTTTCAAAATTTGATCACATGGATTCCAAGCGCCCTAATTTTCTCTATCTAATGCATGTGTTTTTCATCCTTTTTATTCATTTCTTTTGCACAAAATCAAAGAAAAACATAACATGAGGGTGGATGGCCAACTCACCTCTAGAACCTGATGAAGGAGGTGAAGAGATCAATAAGCAAATGGCTTGAATCGGTGTAGGGATCTGTCAGGCTCGAGGTCAGCGATCGCAGGGTAGCTCTCTGATTCGTTCTGACAAACTGGTGAGTGAAAATGATTGCTCAGACTTACCTATTTATAGAAATAAGGAAATTAAATGTCAGCTATTAAATGCATGTACAGTAGTCAAAGGTTGGTGATCCTTGATTTGAAAACAGTCGTGGGAAGGCCAAGGTCCAATAGCCGGGAAGATGTCGACGGATAGTCGTTTCAAAATTTCTAAGAGAAATCGACAGCGAGAGAAACTTCGGAACTTGACAGATGGAAGGTCGTCATTGAATGGTCGTTAGAATCGGCAAATGAGCAACAGAAACCCGGAAGGGGAGATCCGGCGGGCCCCATGGATGACAGTTTTGAGACATTAAGGCAAACAACAGTTAGGGACCCACCAAGACTAAAGACCTTAGAATTTGAGGGGAAAAAGAACATGGCCAATTTTAGATGACTCTTTTGAGGTTCGTTGACCATTTTGAACACCAAAATGGGGGCATGCAAAATGAGGCAAAGACAAAAGTGACCCAGTAAGGAGAAGGAAAGAGAGGGTCCCCGTTCCAAATGGGGCGTGTGTGCTGAGGGCACAACTCTGACATCAATTTCCTTGTTTCATTCCTGAATCTTTCAAAATTTTGGGTACATTGGTTCTTTTATATCCAATAATGGTCTATTATTTGACTAAGTGAAAACCTATTTTATGATCTCATGCCGCCTTTAATTCCCAAGTAATAATGGTTAGGAGTTTAGCAGGGATAAATCTCCTTTATCTTAGGGCATCCACAACTTTGATTTCTTCTATCCTTGGATTTTTTTCCAAAGATGTAATTCATATTTTAACTCAATATAATTTTCTTGATAAGAATTGGTACTAATTCTGAGTATTAATCCTCGTTCAACCACATTGGTCCCTAGAAAATGTCAAATTTAATTGCATACTGAACTACCAAGCACGAATGTTTCTCGTTAGCTCCATTGATTCACTTAATCACATATAGGTGAGTCCCAACATCGATATACCCTAATTCTAGGATAGATTCATCAATCAATGACTAGTCTGATGTTATAGGTTACTCTAACCCTATATGTTCCAATCAAGACCAAATGTACAACCTGTTAGCTCTCAAAAATGTAGGCTGAATGCCTCAAGGGGCTGCCAATCTCTTGATACGCTTTAGGGTAACAGACAAGGTCAAGAGAACTTTAACCTTCTACTCTTTAGGTGTTGCTAAACCTAGGCGGGTGTAACTTTCTGAATGAAGCAGACTTGACTTATGATTATCTTTCTTGCACAATGATTTGTCCACAATGGCAGATGGAAGTGAACAAATGAAATCAACTTGATATCAATAGAAATCTTCTTATCTAAATCCTAAAGTGCGCAATTAACAAATGTAAAACAGATGTAAAGAAACTGAATGAATCCAAATGATGAAATTGCAGAGACCAGTGCCTTATTGGGTATGCGGAGTCAAATGAAACAAAAGTGGGCAACTTATTCTGGCAGAAAATCAAATTGCTGGCATATGTTCTGTTTACAACTTGTATAAACATGCAGGATTATGACTACTAATCTCTACTTTAATAATCCAAATGAATCTCCCTGATTACTATGATCAACTAAAAGGATTTAATCTCTTCTTGAGAGAACCAGTTAATTAAGCACACAGATACAGCAAATGTGCACTGATAAACTAAAAATAAGCTTGTTATATCAATTTAAACAACCAGAAAGAATCAACTTGGAGACAGCTTAGCAATACTTTTCAATAAATTCAACAGACAATTGACATCAGAAATAAACTACCACACCAACTAAATTTCATTGAAATCGCCATTTGAAAACATGCAACATAGCCTCTGTTCTGAGAAATTTATTCTATTGTATCCATCTCTACCTAATGTCTTTATCTAAGATCTGATCCCTCAATTACAATCGGGAGTGCATATTTATACACCAGCATCAGGAAAATAAATCATTTGAAACTCCATGTCAGCCCTCCACAGAATTCGGGCTCAAACCAAGTTGGCCTTCAATGGTCCTCAAACGTATACACGTCAGCCACAGTATTTGAATATCTGATATTCATCAGTGAGACAGTTGCCGGGACAATCCAACAGCTATGCCAAAGGCAATTCAATCGTTAATCGCTTTGTGGGTTCTATTCGCCTTCGCCATGACATAGGGATATCTCTCACTGATGTGTTCCATTTGCTTCATTCACTGTCACCGAAACAATGCAAATGTCATGCCGAAAGCCTCCTGCATGCAAACCTCGATCGCTGTGACATCAAATGAGTCTTGCCGAAAGGCAACACAGACTCATGTTAGCAGAAAACGCAAAATGGGTCAGGGAGACAATGGTATTCTCACGCCGATAGGAGCTAGAATGTAAAAAATGCATGATCCGATGGAAACTATGGGAAAAAAGTGATCAGAATGATATGAAAACAAAACCTAGTGCTTATGATAAGGACCTTATGGAAACATAGGGTTATGGAAAACTTGTGAAAATGTTCAGAAATTTACAGTTCCAACACAACCCAACCAAGTAATTTATTTCCAAGGTCTATAGGTACCAATGAGTAGTCCAATACATATCCCAACCCAATAGGTAAAACTTAACCTAAGGTTTCTCTCTTTAATCAAATGAACTTCTCATCCTAAATAAGTTATTCAAATCTTAGGGTTTCATTCAAGAGTAAAGTATGATCAAGCGATCAATCAAGTAAAGATAATTGTTGTGGTTGCATAGCATCACATCTTGCCTTATCTTTCATACCATCTCTATGGCTTTATAACTAAACCTTATCATCCCTAGGTCTCTTAGCATAGTAAGCTATAGTGTCAAGTCGCTTCACGACATGGATATATTTCATAATATGTAGTATTACTACCTATTTATAGAAATACCATCGTTATCTAAATTCCCCATATAAGGTATATAGGAGTGTAGAGACACTTTCTTCCAATCACGAGTAATATAGATCTCTCCTTACCTATTCTTGGCAATGGTCTTCCCTTTCATGATCAAGTAAACTGTCTATCCTTTCCCAAGGCATCAATAATAATATCAATTGATCTTACCAATCAAATATATATAAGGTATGGTATAATTATAGGTCACAATCCTTGACCTTTCCATTATTTTTCTCTAAAAATTCCAATACCTTTTTCCTTGTGGTTATAAAATGTATGGCTTATTTGGCATCATGACTTGTGAATAAGTCATTAGTTCTTCCAAGTTGAAAATATATTCATGATTTTTGTTGTTTGGGGTACTTAATCCGAGTCAATCCACTCTCTTCCTTCCCTCCTTAGTGTTTCCACAACATTCGATCTACTCAAAATCGAACTCCAAACACTTGCTTCTTTGAAATTATTTGTCATTCCTTGTTGTTGGCTTTCCATTTCCTTTTTCTTGCCTCAATGGCATACTTTAAATATACTTTTTCCCAAAGTTAGATTCATCATTGATTTCTAATCCCGTAGATTCAACATTTTGGATCATCCAATAGGAGATCTAATGAATAATCAACAACATAGAAGTTAAGAGGCACACTAATATTCCCATTCTCTTTCCAATAACCTTTTTGTGGAGGAATATCCATACCCACAAATCCTTGTTGGTTGATGCACCTTTCAACTTAGAGCGTTGTCTTCCTTACAAATTCTATTGATTTGACACATAGTGCTATATTGTATTCCATTTTCTTTTGGAACCTCTAAGCATATGTTGATTTTTGCAGACATGTTGGTGATTCCACCTTATACTCCAACCAATCTATGTACTATCCAAACTTTTGGTCAAGCGACCCCAATTTATCTTTATAGGTTTCTTTCCTACAATCTCCTTTTCAATCGACTTTATCCCAATGCTTGGAATCTTATTCTCTCATAACCTTTAGAGATACCAAAGTTGTTTGGTATCTTTTTCTCATCTTATTCAAAACTCCAAATTGATCTCATCGATTTTTGGTTGGTGGAACAATTTCCACTTCATTGATTACCTCATTTTGACCTTTCTAGTCTTTTCCCTTATTCCTAAGGTACTATTTCCCTTCTTGCAAGATATTTTAGCTTTGCACAAAAAAAATAGTTTTTTGTCAAGAGTTCTCCAACCTCATGGATACCTTCTTCATTGACTCTTTACTTCAATCTAATTTATGTCGGCAATGGCTACACGTAGATTCATAGTGTTTTCACTAAATCTAAGAATTCTTGACTCTTTACAACTATAGGTTGATACTAATAAAGGGGTTATCTCATTTCTCTGCATCCCCTTAGAGTCATTTAACTATTTTGTAGGATAAAGGTATATATTGGTTATTATTCCTAACCTTCCTACATAACCTGACTACATAATCTTCCACAATCCAAGGGGATTAAATAATAAGTTGTTGATTTAGGAGTTTCTAATTCTAGGGACGACTCTTATCTAGTCCAAAATTTAAACAAGTTTCTAGGAATATTATCTTCCTTTTTATTTCTCCATGTTCTTTTCTCTTGCCATTATGGCACAAGAAATTTTCAACCATTATCTTCTAATAAGGTTTTTGCATTGTTTCTGTAATGAGCTCATAGGTTTCAATGTTGAACCTAGTAGCTGTGATACCACATGTAACATGCCAATCCTTCTTTGAAGTAAAAATTTCCTAATTTTTCATTGTACGAGTAAATAAATATTGTAACAAGCCATTGCAATAATTTTTTTCTTTTCTTTATTGAGAGTATATGAACAAAGATGTCATAACAAATTACAATAAAGATTCAATTTCACTACAATAACTTCACAAGTTACAACATTACAAGAATGCATACATTTACATACATAGCTCAAAAGAGCTTTAGAACAAATAGCTTATAGATGGTCTAGGATCCTTCCTTTCAAATATTGGTTCTTCTATCACCTGCTATGGAGGAGAAGCATCACTTAAGCAATTTTCTACCAACCACGGACTCATATGCGGTCCCCCGCACATCTATCATTCAATAGATGGCCCTTCCATTCGACGAAGAGATTGGTAGAGTAACCAGATAATGAAAACCAACTGAGAAAAGTGTTGTCTCCTACATAACTAGAACTTGTAAACCCACAATCTGGAACTAGCATGTAATACTGGATCATGGTGAACTGACAGTGGAGCCAGAGGCAATCACACTACTTTGGCCAAAATGTTCTCATTTAGTACTTCGAATGAAGGTCATCTATCACATAAAATACTCAAGGTTGATTTGACTTAAGTCCATCATAAACTATGCATAGTTTCTTCCTTCAATGGATAATCTATCACCCCATAGATAACCTATCACCATTTCTAAAAAATTCAAATAAATCTTCTTTAACAAAGTAAATACACAAGCTCCCTTCCATACTAGATAAAAAATCTATAATGTAAAATTGTATCCCTTGCAATTTCACATACATTCTTGTATCCACTTTGGTTTCCACTCCCTTAGCACTTTTGTAGGCTCATTTCACCCCTTGCATCAACCTTTTTCCCTCTCAGGATGCTCAAGACCCTTTTTCAGCAGCTACCTTCGCATGTTAGCTTTACATCAAACTTTGTGCTTTTCTCGTTTGTATCATTTTGTAGCATGATGTGTTTGGACACTAGTGTTTTGCATGGATGTTTGTGCATTGCGCTGGCATCCTGTGACATTTCAAAATTCAAACGATCATTTTTGTGCATGTTTTCCACTTGTCCCTGCCTTTTATCGATGGCAACAGCTTAGGATGCCTTGTAATGGCTCAAGAAGCTTCTTTTCCCTCTTCAAAGTCATCATTTCAATCCATTTGACCTTCTTCTCCTATTGGGCTTCTATCTTGTAAAATCTCCCATCTTGCTCTTGCTTGCATAGCTCTCTTGTTTGTTATAGTAACCTTCTACAACACTTTCAAGCTCTCTTGGAAACTCTCTTTGCAACAATCTCAAGCTCTTACAACATTCTTTGAAGCTCTCTTGGCTCTTTTAGCTATCTTTTCTCTCTCCATTTGGCTTCCTTAAGCCTTGCAACTAATATCTCCCTTATCTTGTGGTTGCGAGCATCCTAGGATTTCACACGTCCCCTACTTGTTGCATCTACATTTTGTGATATGATTTCTCCTCAAGCGGGGATTTCTTTTATCAACTACATTTTGTATTACAGGTTCTCCTCCCCGAGCAAGGATTTCTTCTATCACTCTTGTGTTCATTTCATTTCTATCTATCTATCTGGTTGTTTATGGAGGTGGGAACACCAAAACGGGGGTTTGACTGAGGCAAACCCCTATACAACCCCACCACTTTCTCCAAATCTTACACATGCAAGTACTAAAGACATTGATTTGTTGGAGGCTCCATTACATGGGTTTTTGTGAGTGTCTTCTATCTCTTATCCTTTTTATTCTTATCATCTACTTCACTTTATCTCAGTTCTATTATATTTCGTTACTTTCTCACGCTCTAAGATTTCTTAGCAATTAGAGTAGAAGTAGAAACTTTTTTTTTTCTGTGACATTCTCATTTTTTTGTTCCTAAAAGATGCCAGCATGCCTTTGGGACTCCAATGTGTTGCACTAACATCCTTCGGTCGAGAACCTATTAGTCTATCCAGAAATTTGTTGTGCCTACTCATTTTGATTCTGAAACTCTTGCTTTGTTCTTGAGGTGGTTTAGGGTAGTTCGCCCCTTGGGAATCTCTTGAGAATAAAGAGACTCATGAGTAGAGAATTCCCCTTCTCTACACTTTTGTGAACCCAACATGAACCACATTATTTTTCAAAAAACTAGGAATTTATATACCCCAACTTGGTGGGGTCATAACTTTTTCCTCGGTGCTCGAAATTCATAACCGTTTACACCGTTGGAAAGGTCTCCAAGAGGAATAATTCAATCCCTTAAATAATCTTCCTTTGGAAATCAAATTTTAGGGACTGACGCAAGTTTTGACCCCAAATTCTACTCTGAAGACCTCCGAAAATGCAAATTACTAGAAGCTATAAAATACTGAAAAAATCAAAAAATCGAGATTTTCGGTATTTCTTAACTTTGTCACACCCGAATTGATTCGGATTAACTGAATTTCCTATATTTCTATTTCAAAATGTATTTTCTATCTTTCTTCCTTCTATCCCCTTCTAGCTTTGTTAAGAAGCTTCGACAAGTTCTCTTACAAGCATGTGAAAGTGAGTTTTTCTCTCCTTTCTTATTATTCTTTGTTGATCCCTCTCCTAAAATTCCTTCTAAGGATATTTTGGTGCAAGAGGATGAAATCATTGATACCTTTCTTAATGTTACTCTACCTTCTATTCATTCCAATTCACTCTCTTTTGGAGATGATGCATTCATGAATGATGAATCTCCCTTTCATCCCAATGCAGTCTCTTCTAGAGATGTTGCATTAGTGAATGTTGAACCTCATCTTTTTTATCAAGCACTCTCTTCCAAAGATGATGCATTAGTGAATGATGAAGTCCCTCTCACATCGGATCCTCTAAGGATAAATGTTAAGAATATTTCTTCAAATAATTATTCCACTAGTGATGATTCTTTAAATGTAATCTGTCTCTGCTGCCCCTCAAAGGCCTAAGATACCGGTTAGTTATTTGACTCCAACTAGTCCTCCTCCTAAAAGGGTTTGTTCTATTGATGGTGTCCCATTTGATAGTGATTCTCTTGATCTTTCTATGGCTCCCTCTTATAGAGCGGTAGCTCATACTTATAAGAAAAGAATGAATAAACAACCAAGTCTTCCTTCAACTCCTAAGCCCACAACTAAAGCACCCAATGACTATGATCTTTTCAAGAAACTTCGAGTTACTCCAACCAAGATCTCACTATGGGACTTGCTTCAGTCTTCTTCAGTTTATCAAGGTATACTTTAGGAAGACTTGCAAAATATCCTCTTGCCTCCTTCCGCTACGCTAGTATATGTTTATGCATTGATAGCTCATATTCATGTAGATTTTCCAAATATTACTTTCTATCCATAGGAACTCCCACCTCTGGAAGTACAAAAGCAAGTGGACCCTCTAATGATTATAGTTAACATTAATAATATCGGCATTAGACATACTCTCATTGACAATGGTTCAATGCTCAATGTTGTTAGCATTGATCTATTGCCTAAGATTAATATTGATTCATCTTCTCTTAATGCTTCTTTTCTTGTCATTCATGGGTTTGATAATGTTGGTCAACAACCTTTGGGCACAAGTCTTTCCTTTAGGGTAGGGACCCGTTACTGTACCCACCCTCATATATATTGTAGACATGCAAAATTTGCATCATGCATTTAATTAATTCATATTCATCCATTGATCAAATAAATCAAGTTTATTTGATTAATCTCTAAAGTTCATCTTTAATTAAATAAATTCATCTTTAATACTAACATCATCCCCTTTAGTTAAATAAATCAAAATATATATTTAACTAAGTCTAAATCACTTTTCATCTCTTTTTGATTTATTTTAATCCATAAATCTCAGTCAAAAATTCAAATCACCTAATCATCATCTTAAATTAATCAAACCATGATTAATGTTAATCCTAATCCTCTTTTCTCTAGATTTTGAAACTTGTGCACATAAATCATTTAAATGATTTATTAATTCCTCCTTTTTATTCAAATATGGCATCTTTGAGGGAATATTCTCCCAATTTGAAATTTCCCTCCCACATGTCTTGTCCTCCAACATAGCATTAACTCCTCTTACATTGTCTCTTACATGTCTCCCACTTGGCATTTAAGACTTTTCTTCTCCCTCCAACAAGCCATCTTTTGAATTTCAAATCTCCCCCTCTTTGGCACATTGACCAAGATGTTCACAACCTTCCTCCATTCACATCTTTACAAGTGGCACTTGACCATTGGATGTTGAATGATCCCACATCCTCCATGTTTTGCAATCCTCCATCATACTTTGTTATAAATAGAGGCCTCCTCTATTGTTTTGATCATCCACAATCCACAATCTTCATGCAAAGTTACTCTCTTCACATTGAGAGCTAATTTTGTCCATTGTCATAGCATTGCATCTTCATCATTGGATTATCAAGGATTGGGAAAGGGCTTCTTTCCACATCAAAGAAGCACCAATCCACTATGAGATAGGGTTTGATTCATGTTATTGTGCTCTCAATTAATTTATTTGATATTTTTTTGTTTTGTTTGCATTATGAAACATGATTCAATATTTCATAGGAGTACTTGATTTACTTTATTTCATTTTCTAATAACACTAATGTTTGTTGGTATTTGAGGTAAATGCAGAAAAAAGTGCTCAATAAATGCAAAACAAGTGCTCAATAAATGTTGGTGTTTGAGGTAAGAGCAGACCATGCCTCAATAAAAGTGTCTTTTAAATGCAGACAATGCCACTATAAATCCATATGTTTCCTATTTTGGATTTTTAAAAGGGTGTTTGATTTAAGTTAGCAGCACATCATTAACAGTGGTTTAATAGGGAGAAAATTTTATTTTTAGCGTATCTTTTTGACTAACTAGGTTATTTTTGTAGAGACAAGCTTGACTAACTGTGTTTTTGTAGAGACAACTATGAGGGAAGCATTGGTTTTGTTGATTTTATCCAAATCCTTCCCTACAAAATTTTGTTGTGACTCTGCTATTCTCTTACGCAAAACCCATTAAACTCTACATTAGGCTTTATTTCAGAAACCTTCCCATTCTCTAGCCCAGTTATCCTAGGATCAATTTGGCTTCTCAAAGCAAGAAATCCAACATTTCTAGTCTCAGCATAAATGGTGTAAATCAAGTGTTGACTTTTACTAGATGTGGTAGACGTGCATCTCTTGACCCATTCTATTAATCAATTCATGTGCCTTGTCTATGTCAGTGCATTTACATACATATTACCAGAGTTTTTTTTAAGAAAAATCATTCACTCAATTCAAAGAATTCAAACATTCCATTTCGGCCATTCAAGAGGAAGAAAAATGTACATTTCCCAATCCTAAGTCTGTGTTTATCTCACACACGTATGTTGCTTGTGTCGCCTTAGTTATTTTTGACCTGCGCGTATAAGCTTTATAATTTTCCCAATCTAGAGTTCCATAGTAGGAACTAGCATACTGGAGGAAATCACAGCACTTGTAATGAATATAATTTTCTAGTGGTGTTGGTTTAATCTATCTAGTTATCAGACAATCGTATTGCTTTATATCATCATTGCTGGTTCTTCCAAGGCATTTCCAAGTTGTTGGGTGTGTGAGATGTGCTTGGACGTAAATTTCAAAATTTTGTTTGACTACAAACTCCAATTACCCTTATTCTTCTTTCCATGGTTATCACCTGCCAATCGTAGCATCTATCAATGAGTGTCATTTCTAAGATTGAGACCCACGGTATAAGGCATGAACCTTGAAAGGTTACTTTAGAAAGAAAGTGGTCACATCGAATTGATCACTGGGATTTTGCAAATATTTTTTGGATCCCATCCTCCCACTAAAAAAGAAAGAGAAGAGATTAAGCAACAAAACCGACATCAACAGCAACCAAAGAACATTTAAGCAAATAGACACCAGCTCAAGTATATCGAATACTTAAATCTTTATTAAAAGTTGTTCTTTATTAATGTTGTTTAGACGTCTCCTCAGTGGGTCAAGAGCAATAAATTTTAGCACAGGAAGTAGAGCTCAATTTGAATATGCAGTCCATGTACATGGATTCTAAAGAAGAGCAACATTAGGTGGAGGGGTTGCGCCTTTAGCATGTCAATTATTGTCATAATTTTGATTAGAAAAAATCATCCAAATCTATTATGTTTGTCACAAAAAATTCCTCTGTTTACATCATATACTACTAAAATTGGTGTATCAAAGTGTTGAGGAAGCTTCTATGTGTTGTGATATTTTAAGTGACAGGGGTACGTCTGTGAGCTTTCCAAAGCCTTCTTTCTAAAATTCTATCCCGAGTGCATAAAAGAAATCCCCAAAATCATTGCACCCCATCTTAATGCTCTCCTTTATGAGATTTATCTTATACCCATTGAGTTCGTTGTTGAGCTTTTTTGCAAAATCTCATATATTCAATGTTTTTTCCATCATTCATACCCTCACGAATGAAGAGTTCATGAAACAAAACTTTCAAATAAGCGTAATTTGGCTTGTCTTCAAATCGCAATGATCAGAAATAATGGAAATATGATGTAAATTCCTTGAGGAAATATTTGCACAATGTCTAATCTAAATAGCATCAAAACCATGTTAGATGCAAAAGTTACAGAGATACATTTTTTGTATGAAACTCAATACTCAATTGAAATTTTAACTCCCCTGAAAGTATTGTGATGATGTGCATGGTAAAGCGTATTAGAGGTGTATTGAATTAATAGGAAAACCATACCTCAATTGAAGTCGGCATGGCAAGAAGATGAGGGGATGAATCATTTGGTTGTGTATCTTCATAACCACTTAGGAGGGGATGACTTTCTGAAATCTCATATACTCAATGCTCTGTTCATAGCCGATATATCTACTTAAGCTTGGGTGCTGGTATTGAAACATCTTGGGAGATATATTATCAATGCCTTTAATACATCTATGTTCTACATGTAACTTTTATAAATATTTACTGTATGTTGTTTGAAAGCTCATCAAATTTGAGCTTGATAAAAAGTCTTTCATCTAGGTATGTATGAGCCCACTCATTAACCACTTCTGAACTTTCAATGTGCTCACCACTGCTGCTCCTCTTTTCTTGCACCGCCATTTATTAATTATTGTCAAATTAGTTATGGAGTGTTGAAAATCATAGTTGTATGCCATCAAAAAGGAACTTACATATGCCATTGATTGCAACATCTCGATATCTCTGCACAGGAGGTTAATATTTGAATTTGAGTCCATTTAAAGGGGCAATTTCAGGAAGTTAATGTCTTTCTTGAATAATGTTTGGATCTGACATTTGAATCGACTTATTTCATTATTTGAAATCACCCTTTTTTGGTTTTTTGTAGGCATCTTTCTTGTTTGAAATCACTCATTTATGGTTTTTACAGATATCTTCTTGATTGGCACCCCTCATTTATGACTTTTTGCAGGGCTAAGAGGGAGGAATTGTTGTTTGCATAGAAAACTTGCAAATTTGAAGCAAAGGAAATAATATTTGGAGAAAGTTTGAATTGAAAGTGGGCATTGGAACTTGAAAACTTATTTTTAAATGCTTGTTGTAATCACTTAGAGCATCCAATTACTACATTTTTTTTTTGTTTTAGGCCAACTAGATCAATTTATCATTGATTTTTTTTTCAAAAAGTTGGTTAAAATTGAACTTAGACACTTACTAGCTTTTCAATTTGGTCTAACAATTGAACAAAGAAAATTTCCACATTTCCTTTGGTGCTTAAAAAGAAGTCGTTATTGCTTTTTGGATTTAAAATGAACAAGTGCTACTTTGTCTTATAATTACTTACTCAAAGTAATACCATCAAAAGTACGTATGCACTTCTCTTACGCCTCACGGCGATCTTGAGAATCAAAAGGCCTTTTGGTGATCTTAAGTTGGGTAGAGTAATTGCCTCCATATTTCATTTTGGGATTAAAATTGAACACATCTTTGCGAGTGTGAGTGGAACCTATCATGTGTATTCTCTCTTTGTTTCTCAACAAAGATCGATCGAGTTACAGATATGTTTTCTCGCTTTTGTTTATCTTAGAGGTCCTGCCTTGGGGAAAAAGTACTCACCCAAGGGAACGACTCAACCGGTAACACTCTAAAGCCAAGAGTATTTCCAGCTAGGATATAAAAGTGGGTACCGGAACAAAGGCTAGTATCACGCAATTGGCTCTGATGAGAAGGGAAACAATGGTCTCTCACCCCGATGGATCAACTCCTACGAACGAAAAGTCTGAATTAAAACCCTTGTTGTAGAGAGGCCAAAATCCCTATCTATTTGTTGGTGCATGAAAAATCGTTCTAAAGCCGCTCCACACTTTTACGGTTTTTAGTAGAAATGGAAAGTATGTCATGGGAGTTTCATGGGTACTGATGCTTGGCTGCCCCAAGAAGTGAGTGTCGTGGAGGGGAGCCAGTGGGGTCAAGCATCTAACCATTCACTAAAAATAAGCATAGCGGGACTTGTCCAAGTGGGGACTCAACAAATATAGTCTTTCATATCCATAGGGTTGTACTTGTTCTTGAAATCAAAACACATTGCTTGATAGAAAATATTGGAAAACAAACATTTAACATGAGCATAAAATCTTAAACCCTTTAGGAGAAGCAAATATCCTTGAACGAATTCACGTGCCCTTGCTTTCCCTTGGGATTCATATCCTTAGAGGTTTCTAGGCACTTGAATTTTATCTCAATTTGTTACTACTAAAGTAAACATTAGGTAAGTCTTGCTTTTATTTCCTCGATTTTCACATAATACACTTTGTGGGATGAGAAGAAACTAAAACATTAGACATCTAGTTTCAAAACCTAATCAAGAAGTGTTTGTGGTAAAAAGAACTCATTAAGTGAAGTTAAGAAACAATTGGACCCCACACACATGTGCTTGGCATCTTTTGGTCGTATGGTTTTCATGCAAACATTGGTCTTTTGGTTTTGAACTACTCTTAGAGAAAATCATGCTCTTCACTATCTTGGTCTTGTAAACAAAGTCCCTCTTAGGTTCATTTAGGACCAAATCAAACACTTCATTCATCCCAAACATCTATCAAAATCCATCCCACCAAACAACTTTAAGAGCCTTGGAAACATCATTTTAGACTTGGGTAAGTCATCAAAATCACCTTGTTTAGTTAGGAGTATGGAAATACATCCTTTATCATACCTCTAGTTTAAATTAGCACACCTTTGAACGAGTTCATCCTAAGATAACATCTAAACATCTTAGGGTTTACAAGTTCATTATCCAATCAAGCCAATCAAAATCAAACCCTAAGTCTAGCATTGATCCAAAGCTCCTAAAATGTTCAACACCCATATCATTCACCCCTTTCATTTGTCATCTCACCATTGGTCCTAAACACCTTAGAGGTCATCTTTTCCAACAAGGTCAAAACACAAGAGGAACATGGAATATAAACTTGCTCCATACATCATGAGTAATCCAAATCAACTGAACTTTTAAAGCCTTACAATGTCGATTGATTATCAAAACTCATATTTATACAATCCATACATGGGATCATTATCTCCTACAAACCTCAATGGTACAACAAATGTGAGTATGCCCAATCTAAATTTTGGAAAACCTTTTCCGATGGTAGATTTAAATCCAAGTAAAAACCTACAAATCTATGAACCAAACACTCAATGCATGAGTCTTCAACAAAACAACATTATCCCACCAAATCCATACATGCCAAATGTGAATATACCAAGTACAACTTTACCAAACATGAACATTTTGAATACACACTTGGTAAACTTTGGGATAGATATGTTTTTGAATCATACAAATGTTGTTCAAAGTCCAAAAAATATTTTAATGACTCCATGCCTTGATCCAAGTCAAGGTAACACCATGCAAAATCAAGGCAATATGGTTTCCAACCACAACAATGTTCAATTTAAACTTATAATGCCAAATCCAAACATCATCCCAAATTAGAACATTATCCAAAATCAATTTGTCCATGATCCCATGCAAACACAAGTATACATTCCAAATTTTCTTGAACAAAATCCAAATCAACTATATCAAGGGAGCCAAGATCAAAATCAAGACCAAAATTTGCTAGATCAAGTTGCTTCACTTGCCAAAATAATTGAAGCATTGCAATGAGAGACATCTCCACCCCAAAATCAATACACTCTTCCATTGGTTGAACCATGTTATCAAAGCATTCAGTTGTGTCCACAACCACATCAAGAATAATATCTCCAATTTCAAGAGGTTGGATATAAAAATCAACAACATCAACAACAAACCCAATCACCCCATCCCGAAGATCAATCACCCCAGCATAAAGATAAATCACCACAGCTCGAAGATCAATCACCACATCTCCAAAATCAATCACTGTGAGGTCAATTTAAAGTACAAGTTTTACAGGGTAACACCGAGAATACACACCACTTGGGAAGCCAATCAAATCGGTCATGCAACAGTTGGTACATGAAAACCTCATCAAAATTCCCACCTATGAAAACTATCAAGAGCCCTTAGTGAAACCACCATAGTACAATGAAAATCACCTTTTTGATTTTCACAAAATAAAAGGACACACAACATCAGATTGTATTCGACTCAAAAATCTCATCCAAGACCTGATTGATCAAAAATTAATAACTATTGGGGACAATGATGAAGGTTCAACCACTGGTGATAGCATCGATAATCTCTCTGCCACAATTGTTGAAAACAATGTTCAAGATCTTTCCATTAATGAGCACATTGAAGATATTTCTACCCCATTCGATGATCAACTCACCATACATCAAGAACCACTTTTTAGTGATCTATTTCAAGGAGTGTTAGAATTATTTGATCCCATTGGCATAATCTACGATCCATCAACCAATGATCATGTTGAAAATGTCTCTACATCACCTAATGAGTTAGAGAACATATCTCAAGAATTTATTCCAAAGCATGATCAACATCTTTCACCAAAGTCTAGCAATGGTCCTTCCCAAGAAATATTGACATCTTTTAACCTCATGGTTACAAATACTGAAGGAATCCTCAACTCAACATTTGATCCAAGTCCACTCAAAGATCCAGAGGATATTGAGCCACTTCTCATTCCTAATGATGACATCCAAGGACCCTTTATAAGCAACCCATCCTTTGAAACTGACCCATGTCAAGAACTTGATCCAAAGTATGTCAAAAGCAATTCCAACATTAATCAAGATCAAGAATCTGTATCTCCAAGATACTACAATGATCTAATGGACACTCTCCTATCAATATAATATGTCCCAAATAATGATCATATCTATATAGCACATACTCCTTCGTCTACCCATGAGATGCTTTATGTGGATGGACACGTAGATGATCTTCATTCATAACAGGATTCCTTTACTCCTAATATTATTACACAAGAAGAGCAGGTTATTGATTCCTATAGTCAAACTAAGTTTTCAACATTAGAATTAGATATATCCCAAATTCAGACTAAGGACATCATGTATGAAGATATCCAACATTATCCACTCAAAGAAATAGGTCAAATAGAATAGGAGATTCTAGAGTTAGTAGAGCAGCAAATTAAAACAATGTCATCTGCAATGGTCATTTATCAAGGCATGCTTACTAAACAAGACATCCCAAAAAAAGCAGAATCAAGGAAGGGAGGTGCCACTACCACCATACTGGGGGCAACTATGTCTCAAGAAAATGTCAACATAGGGAGCACGAAGAATCCTTATGATTAAACCGATGCCAATACTACAACTAGCCATGTCATGAATCTTCATCCACCCATCACCCCATTCACGAATTGGGACCAACATCAAAAGAAAGATGTGAATAAAAGCAAGAAGAATACCCTCAAAGGAAAAGAAGCTGAGAATCATAATGGACAAATCAAATACACATGGATACCAAAATATACAAAGAAATATTATCCCTATCAAACTCCATTAGTCAAAGAAACTATGGGGCAAAATAAAAAAGGGAAAAGTATCCATAAAAGATATCCACAAAGGAAAAAGTGGGCTTCTCAAGCAACGCACAAAGTATATCAAGTGGTTGGTCCTAATTCCAAGCACACTTTAGTATCCACCCATCATTGCTCATCTTCCCAAGTTTGAGAGTCAAAGGTTCCAAACTATCAACCAATCCATCTTTTTATTCCTAAGCATGCTCCAACCATGCCTCCACACATGATATCCAATTCTCACATTAACCATGTGTTGGCAACGACCCTTCATTATAAGGATTCAGAAGGCACTCTATCGTGATGTGTGCATAAGGACAAAGTTAACTCCGGTATCAACAAAGCAGATCAAGAATCTCAAAATTTGCATTCAAGTGCACGTATATTAGCAAAGGAGCTTCTTCAAGTAGGATATCAATGGAACATTATGATAGAAGCATCTACATCAACACCACAAGGTGATTTAGCATGAGCTTAAAATCTTTCAGAAAAATCAAAAATACAAAAAAATCAAAAAGTATGAAAATCCAAAAAAAATCATAAAAAAGGATTAAAAATAGTAAAGAGAAAAAAATCGTCCTCCAATGAAAACCACTACGGTGGCGCTTTGGACAAGTACCATGATGGAAACCTGGAAAACAGGCGTCATGTGTAGAATCAAGCATTTGTGTGCACCATTTTAGGTGGAAGCATCTCATCCCATCCATAATAAATTCTAGCATTCCATCCATCTCATCCATAATAAATCCATTTATCCATGAACCATTTATCCAATCCATTTTCATCCATCTCCATCCATCTTCTAAGTTTCTTGATCTTAGTAAAAAAAATTGTGCACACTTTACGCTTGCTTATGGTAAACATCTTGACAGTCATTTTCATTGATCCTATCCTACTCAACATTATCCAATGAAGCATTCCTTCGTTCAAATACCTTATCTTATCGCAAGATAATCCTTGGCATCCTTTGCATTCTTACCATATCCATCCATCCATACATCTATCCAAGCATCCACCCATGACATTCCATACATTGCTAGATACTAGGGGCAGATATTTACATCTTGCTTTGGGAATAAATCTTGATATATATCCTCCAACTTATGTGGTGATCTGAACATTGGAAAACGTAAAATCAAATTGGTCAACCACTTGTGAGCAAAAATTCCAAATCACTAGCCCATGGCATATTTTGACGAGAAGAAATTCCTTATCAAGCTTCATCTTCCATTGAAAATCAATCCAAACAATCAATATCAGTTGCATCTAATTTGCACATCAACGTCACGCCAAATCATTCAAACAACTTTTGTTCCAAATCAAGTATCAAAGTCTTGATTAATCAAATCCAACCAATCCATCATCATCTCAGGATATCCATCCTAGTCCTTGTGTTCCTTAAACATTATCCTTGCATTGTTGTGCATCCTCAACAATGTTATCATCACCAATTTTCATCAATCAAATCCTTGCATTGTTGTGTATCCTCAACAATGTTATCATCATCAATCCCTCGTCATCTTGGGATATCCATCCTCATCCTTGTGTTGCTTAACACTATCCTTGCATTGTTGTGTATCCTCAACAATGTTATCATCATCAATCCATCGATCCAATCAGTCAACCTTAGCTTGGTTTTCAACAAAATCCCAAACAAAGTACTGATATTGTAGACACCTAAAAATGGTCTAGAGAATCTAATTAATTAAATACAACTTATTTGATTAATTAATCTTAAATTCATCTACTTAGTAAATAAATAGAAATATTTATTTATATCAAGTTCATTATTAATTCTTCTCTTTTATCATATTATTTCTCTCTTAATTAAATAAACAAAATTAAATACATTGTTTTATTTAATTATTATCATTATTATTTCTTCTATACTTTATCTATTAATTCTATCTTAAATTAAATACACAGATTTAATAATTTGTGTTATTTAATTACTTCATCACATTTCTTCTTAATTAAATAAAGATATCCTAAAATCTTTTATTTAATTATCATTTTCCTTTTATTTTAATTTAATAAACAAATTCTATAGTTTGATTTATTAAATTATTTTTTCTTCTTTGCTAAATTTAAATAAATCAAAAATATTTAAATTGATGCATAAATCATATTCTTTTTATCACTCACCAATAAAATTAGATTTTTAAAATCTAATTAATTCTATTGTTATTCACGGGAAGAGCTTCGGGGACAAACCTGCAGGAAATCCTCTCAATCTTCTTCCAACAATCTTTCCTCTCATCTTGCCTGGTGTTTTCATGGGGAGGAACAATCCTCCATGATCAGCTCCACCTTCTCATCTCATACCATTCAATTCTCCAGATTGAATCTCAACCCCTGCTGTGTTATCCCTGTGCAAATGTGTTGCCGTGAAATCTATAAATACAGGCTTCTAGCTACAGGAAAAGGATCCCAAGTTGTGCAATCTTACTCTGCAGGTTTTCCAAGCATCTAAGCATCCAAGCAATCAAGCAATCAAGCATTTGAGCATTCATCCAGCATCTGTCAAGCATCCAGCATTTGTAGTCATGGCTGCCATTACAGTAGTTTTATTATTTAATCATATAGGAATAGAATTATTTTGAATTCTCATTCTCTAAGTGTCATTTCAATAATCTAATTAGCTTCTAAAATCTGAGAGCAAGTTGATTAAAGAAATCTTTAGAGTTAGAGAGCAATAGGACAGATTTCTGAAGATTTTTAGTTTAAATTAGCTTAAATTTCTCGAATCTTAGATACAATGTCTTATTTAGAAGTGTAGATGCATTCTAGATTGTTTAACTCTTTCTTACACTTATAAATATCATCACACATATCCATATCCAAATCATCAAAATCATGCGAAAATTCAAAAACATCAGAAAATCAAAAAATCCAAAAACATTCATAAAATCTTATAAAATCCAAAAACATTTGAAAAGACAAACAAAAAAACATTCAAAAAACACAAAATCCAAAAACATTCATAAAATCTCAGAAAACCCCAAAACATTGGAAAATTCAAAATCAAAACATTTGAAAAATCTCAAAAATACCAAAAAATAGCCTCAAAACATTTTGAAAACTTCAAAAACATCCAAATATTTGAAAAAAAAATCCATCCATCCCCATCTCGCTTTCACCCGCAATAATCTCATCCATAATAAACAAATCGTCACCTTCATCCTTTGGCAATACAAACATAAACAAGCACAACAATCAACAAAATCAAAAAATGCAAAATCAAAATCGAAACAACAAACTTTTAAATATAAAATCAAACTCTTGATCATTCACAAACATGTCAATCAACCTTGTATCAATAGCCTTTTTGAACAACCTATCAACTTGCCACCATCCACTAACATTTCTTAGGATGTATCCTTCCTACAATGGGCATTATCTATTGGCAAAAAACTTTGATAAACAAAACGACTTGCCACCATCTACTAACATGTCCTAGGATGTATCCTTCCTACAATGGGCATTATCTATTGGAAATCATTTCGGTTCTTATCTTAAACAAAACAAATCTCTTTGGCTAGAGGTATGAAGAACATTGACTTGTTTGTGTGCTTGATCTTTTCTTTTTTATTTATCTTATTGTGCTCATTCCAATGACCTCTCAATGATGTCTAATCAAAGAGATTTAGGGAGAAAGGAATGGGACATCAATCATTATCTTTTTTTCTGTTGTGCTTGTTGGACGTTCTTGTAATATAACTTGGCGAATACTTGCTTTATTAGTTGCATCCTAGCAAGGTTTTTGTATGTCAAGTGTGAACAAGAATACTCCTATTTGTTTGTCGAGTCAATTCCATCACACTAAGTGCAATGCCATCTTGGTTCTTTATACCTTGATGCATCGTGCTTATGTGTGTTATCAAACATAAGGTAAGTGGCCCTTTTAAAATCCCAATTCCTGATAAGCAAACACTCCATTTCTCATCATTACCTCTAATAAAGTTGGCTTGTTGAATCCTCTTGTCATCATCTCATTTCTTCTTTTCTGTGCTAACATCATGTCATGTCAGTTAATCATTATCATCATTGCATTCATCCTAAATCCACAAACCATTAGCATATTACATGTTGCATATCATTCACATGCATTTCATCATCACATAATATAGATCTATTAGTCTGAGCATCTCACAAATCATACATTTGCATAAAACATCCATTGCATAATCATATAGGCATTATCACACCATCCATCTCCTCCATCTCAAATGTAGTACATCATCATTTAAGTTGTTTAGAATAATATAGATTGGTTATTCTAAGCATCTTAAAACCATCTCATTTGTATCATCATAACCATCCATACATCCATCTTGAACCTCTTTGTCACAAGATCAACCCTCAAATCGAATATTTTCACTCAATCTCTCGAGGGGGCAATGTACCAATGTACTTCTTTCTGCTGGGGCATCTGAAAAAATCATAAATTTTTTGAATTTTGATCGCGACAAGATTATCCTTTGAACCAACGCAACAAGTACATTGCTTCAAAGAGGGGCAAAATGTAGACATGCAAAATTGGCATCATGCATTTAATTAATTCATATTCATCCATTCATCAAATAAATCAAGTTTATTTGATTAATCTCTCAAGTTCATCTTTAATTAAATAAATTCATCTTTAATACTAACATCATCCCCTTTAGTTAAATAAATCAAAATATTTATTTAACTAAGTCTAAATCACTTTTCATCTCTTTATGATTTATTTTAATCCATAAATCTAAGTCAAATAGTCAAATCACCTAATCATCATCTTAAATTAATCAAACCATGATTAATGCTAATCCTAATCCTCTTTTCTCTAGATTTTGTAACTTGTGCACATAAATCATTTAAATGATTTATTAATTCCTCCTTTTTATTCAAATATGGCATCTTTGAGGGAATATTCTCCCAATTTGAATTTTCCCTCTCACATGTCTTGTCCTCCAACATAGCATTAACTCCTCTTACATTGTCTCTTAAATGTCTCCCACTTGGCATTTAAGACTTTTCTTCTCCCTCCAACAAGCCATCTTTTGAATTTCAAATCTCCCCCTCTTTGGCACATTGACCAAGATGTGCACAACCTTCCTCCATTCACATCTTTACAAGTGGAACTTGGCCATTGGATGTTGAATGATCCCACATCCTCCATGTTTTGCAATCCTCCATCATGTACTTTGTTATAAATAGAGGCCTCCTCTATTGTATTAATCCTCCACAACTCCACAATCTTAGGCAACTTGATACACATTCATCTTGCACTTCATCTTGGTCATCATCTTGCATCTTGTTCATCATATCACATAGCATTTTCAAAGCGGTTTTCATCTTTTAGCTTATCAAAATGGGTTGGGAAAGCGCTACTTTCCACATCAAAGTAGCACCAATCCCCCTATGGGATGATGTTTGAGTAGTTTAGGGACATATTTCATGCTTATCTTGCTTATAGTTTCATATTAGTTTGATATTGTTATCATTTCCTTTACATTTGCTCAACAATTTCATGGAGAGGGCTTTTATCTCATTTGTTCAAAATTGATTGATTTAACCATATTTGTCAATCTTTGATCAATAATAGATTTTGGTCCTCACATATATTAGGTTTGAAAAATTACCATATAACATTCTTCTTGGTAGACCGTGGATTCATGCTATGGGAGCAATCCTATCTACCTTGCAAAAATATATTAAGTTCATTTGCAATAATTGAGTAGTCACAGACAGGGCTAACCCTGAGGATATGCACTTAAGTGAGATGGCAGTTGTTGATTAGGTTTTGGTTGTGCCTACTCTTATTCCTTCAATATCTTCCAATGTGTCGATGTTTACTCCAGCAGTACCTACTACAAAGGATACTCTTGAGATAGATGTCCTTGAAGAAGATCCTTCTGAAGCAAGAAATCTCAAGTTTACTCCTACCTCTTCTCAAAATAATGCATTTCTTGGTGATGATTGGGGATCCTTAGATTTCTCTGAATTCTTCATTGGAGAATATAAAGTGAAACCTATTAGTCTTAACCTTCCGATAACATCTTCCACACCCGCTATCAAAGATGATTATTCTTCTATATCACGGGATAATGTGAGCAATAGATGTAATGTCCTTAATGTAGAACCTCCTCCTTTTGGGGAAGATGATCACACTTCTATTAACGAGGCTAATGTTGGATATCCTCTAAAGAAGGTTGATGGTGATCCCATAGAGGAGCATGATCCACATTGCTGGAATAATGCTTTCTATGAAGATCCTCCTCCTTCCCAAGATTTGCAAACATTTTATGGCCCTGGCTTTAAGCTCATCTCTAAATATGGCTATGGGCGTAAAGGTTTTAGGCTTAATGAACAAGGCATTCAGGTCCCTATAGAATGTGCACCTCGTAATCACAATTTGGGGCTTGGTTGCTTGAGTCAACAATCTAAACAGAAACCATGGTTGAATGGTGACATGATTTCTACTCAACCTTGTTCTCACGGATTGATTCATCCACCATTATCCATTGTCTTTGTGCCTTCTTCTTGTGAGCAATCAAACTTTTATCCACAAGAAAAAGGCTTGTTTCCTGCTCCTTATTCTTTATCTGAGCAAGAGCGTATTTTATTGAGGCTTCTTAAAGCCCGTTTAATTGTGATTCCTCCTCCTACATGTAAGAAACTTCATAAGCATGATAAAGAAAAAATTTCTTTATTTGCATACCATTGAGTGCCTGGCCATTCCACTAGTGAATGTAGGGCCTTGAAGGATAAAATACAACAACTTCTTGATTCAAGTGCCATCACTTATTTATTTGTTGATGCACCTGCCTCTTCTTCAAATGACAAGTGATATCGAGGTTTGCCTCTATCCTGTATGTTCTAAGTATCTTGCACAGTTCTCCTCCCATGTATGTTGGGGGAAGTGATAACTTTCTTTGGAGATGTGTGTCGTCCTTGAAGGATCCCCTCACTTCTCAATGTCTTTCAAATGAATTGTCCCTTGAGTGAAACCTTTTACTTTTGAATGGGTTCCTGAGGGACCCCCTTGGAAATTTTTCTCTCAAATGAATTCATTGGTGTCTAGCTTGGGGGTAGCCTGACTAGACCTATCTTTTCTATGATTGTCTTGCAATGCAACCTATGATAGCCATAGGTCTCTCTAATCATTCTTTCTCTGTAGTACCAAGAACCTGTAGAGATTCTCTGCATCAAGCTTCCCTAATATGTTTAGTCTGTGGGTTAACATGTTGCTTTGCAAGTGCGCCTGTGACGTTGCTTTTCAATCAACCTTGGTGTACCGAGCACCAGTGAGGGCCCAATCCGACTCTGCAAACTCCCCTACACCAGACTTCCCTTAGGAGAGAGTATGCGGGGCACCTTCTTTGGAGGTCCAAGGACATATGAAGTGCTTACATCCTACAGGATATGTTCACTATTGGCCTGTGGGCCTTTGGTGCAGTTTGTTCAACTTTGTAGGAGAGAGTACCTACAAATCCTTTTGTTCAACTTTCGTAGGTCTGTGGATCTACGACACATTTGTTCAACTCCTTGGGTCTGAGAACCTGTGGAGCCATCTCTATTGTAATTTTCATTCCTTTCTACCTTCTCCATCTCTCTCTTAAATTCTCTCTTCTCTTCTCAAATTGTAGATATCGGATCGAAGATTTGCATCTTCTTCATCCTAAGTATATACTTCTTTCTCTCTTCGACATTGGTTGCTTCCCTGACTTTTGGGTGTATTCTTCCCTTGAAGAGATCAATCCTTACATTATTCTCTTCATTTTATAATTCTTCTATGCGTTATTAGTTTTAGTTTGGGGACGATGCATGGTACTGAGATAACCTTTTACATCAAGGTCTCTTTCACTTTACTAACTCAAATCCTCTATTTTTTGTGTTCCTGTGTGTATGTGTTTTTATGTTCTAACCTTTTGATGTGATGGCTTTTTATGTTCTAACATTGTTGTCTTGTGCAAGTTTTTCTTGTCTAATGTGTTTGTTTTGTAGGTATTTAGCCTGGGGGCACGATTCCTTGGTTTGAAGAGTTGTCTGCCTCCTGTACAGTATCCTTTTGGCATCATGATGTTATTTATGTTTAGTAGATTCCCTTTAGCATGCATATTAGTGTAGATTCATATTCCCATAAATTGGGGACAAAATATAATGTCGTAAAATTGCACCCCTTACAATTTCACATACATTCTTGTATCCACTTTGGTGTCCACTCCCTTAGCAATTATGTAGGCTCATTTTAGGCCTTGCATCAACCTTTTTCCCTCTTAGAATGCTTAGGACCCCTTTTCAGTAACTACCTTCGCACGTTAGCTTTGCGTCAAACTTTGTTCTTTTCCCATTCGTGTCATTTTGTAGTGTGATGTGTCTAGACACTAGCGCATCTCACGAACATATGTGCGTCATGCTAGCATCCTATGACATTTCAACATTCAAATGACCATTTGTGTGCATTTTTTCCACTTGTTCCCACCTTTTGTCTGTGGTAATGGCTCAGGACACTTTATAACAACTCAGGAAGCTTCTTTTTTCCTCTTTAAAAGTAATATTTTCAATCCATTTGTCCTTCTCCTGTCGGGCTTCTATCTTGGACATTCTCCCATCTTGCTCTTTCTTTCATAGCTCCCTAGTTTGGTATAGCAACCTTCTACATCACTTTCAAGCTCTCTTGGAAACTCTCTTTGCAACACTCTCAAGCTCTTACAACGCTCTTTGCAACTCTCTTGGCTCTTGCGGCTATCTTTTCTCTCTACCTTTGGCTTCCTTAATCCTTGCAACTAATATCTCCCTTGTCTTGTGCTTTTGAGCATCTTAGGATTTCACACATCACCTACCTCTTGCATCTAAATTTTGTGATACGGGTACTCCTCCTCGAGCGGGGATTTATTTTATCACCTACATTTTGTGATATGATTTATCCTCAAGCAGGGATTTCTTTTATCATTCTTGCATTCATTTCATTTTTATCTATCTATCTGGTTGTCCGTGGAGGTGGGAACACCAAAATGGGGGTTTGACTAAGCAAAACCCCTATACAGCCCCAACATTTTCTCCAGATCTTACACATGCAAGTATTGAAGACATTTATTTGTTGTAGGCTCCATTACTTTGGTTTTTGTGAGCATCTTCTATCTCTTATACTCTTTAGTCTTATCATCTACTTCACTTTATCTCAGTTATGTTATATTCCATTACTTTCTCACGTTCCAAGATTTCTTAGCAGTTAGAGTAAAAGTAGATACTTTTTTTTTCTACGACATTCTTAGTTTTTTGTCCATACAAGATGCCCTTGTTCCTTTGAGACTCTAGCGCGTTGCGTTGTCATCCATGTATCGTGCTGACATCCTTCGACTGAGAGTCTATCAGTCTGTCCAAAAAATCATTGTGACCTACTCATTATGATTATGAAACTCTTGCTTTGTGACTTGAGGTAGTTTAGGGCAGTTCGCCCTTGGGAATCTCTTGAGAATAAAGAGACTCTTGAGTAGTGAATCCCCCTTCTCTACATTTTTGTGAACCCAACGTGAACCACAATATTTTTCAAAAAACTAGGAATTTATTTACCCCAACTTGGTGGGGTCATAACTTTTGACTCGATGCTCAGAATTCAAAACGATTTACACTATTGGAAAGGCCTCCAAGAGGACTAATTCAATCCCTAAAATATAGTGCCTTTGGCAGCCAAATTTTAGGGACCGACACAAGTTTTGACCCAAAATTTTGATTCGAAGACCTCTAAAAATGCAAATTACTAGAACCTAGAAAATATTGAAAATATCATAAAATCAGGATTTTCAATTTTTCTCAGTTTTGTCACTCATGAATTGATGCAAATTGGCCGATGTGCTATATTTCTATTTCAAAATTTATTTTCTATCTTTCTTCCTTCTATCCCTTTCCAACTTTGCTAAGAAGCTTCAACAAGTTCTCTTACAAGCATGTGAAAGTGAGTTTTTCTCTCCTTTCTTATTATTCTTTGTTCATCCCTCTCCTGAAATTCCTTCAAAGGATATTTTGGTGCAAGAGGATGAAATCATTGATACTTTCTTAATGTTACTCTACCTTTTGTTCATTCCAATGCACTCTCTTTTGGACATGATGCATTCGTGAATGATGAATCTCCCTTTCATCCCAATGCACTCTCTGTAGGAGTTTAGGTGAACTCCTCAAACCCCCTAGAATCACCTGCAAGACAAAAACTTTCACAAGAGAGAAATGGCAGAAAAATCATGCTATCATTAAGATGCAAGGATGTCAAATTGAATATGACATGATTACAAATGTACAAGATGCCTGATTATACAGGCAAGAGTGAAAACCTAAAATGCATGAGATGTTGCCATGTGTCTTGATCTAACAACATGTGACAACATGTGAACCCTATCTAGATGATTATTAAATGTTGAGATAAGTTCTAGAAGGACAACTCATCTTCTAGAAGGAATCTTATCCCACCAAACAAGGAAGGGAATATTATCCCATTTATTTATTAAATGATTTATCTAATAATGCAACCTAGGACTTAATTAATTAAATGCAAGACCTAAGTTAACTTATGCTAGTGTAATAATTAATTAATTACACCAACACCCCTCATAAGTGCAACTTAGGGAGAAGCAGATTATTATGCAAAGATGAGTCCCAACAACAAGGCCTGATCAGGTACTCATGTACAAATGCAAAGAGAGAGAAACCCCCCTCAGTGAGATGAACTGCTACGAAGAAACACTAGAAGAACTCTGATGAAGCAACACTGGAACCCCAAATCTAGCAAGCAATGAAAGATAGTTTTGTTTGCAAAATACCAATCGGAATCACAAATGCAATAGTAGACCCGATACCAAAGAACTCTAGAAACTCACATACTAGATCAACCCTGGAATCTGTAAGCAACAGTAGATGAAAGGATGAATGGACCCATAATGGTGACAAATCTGGAAGCTGTGTCTCGAAGCCAATGCCAAACTGAAACTAAAACTGCCCATAGGACGAGTACCATCAAGATTCTGGAACATTCACCATAAAAACATGGCCTTCAAATGGGAAAGATCTGAACCAATGAGGATCAAGAACCATAAAATCCCAATATGAAGTGTGAACTAAATCAAACCAAAGATGTATCCAGCTAAGTAAGAAAGAAGCTAGAAGGAGACAACAGGAAACCAAACAAACTCATGCGAGTTGTCACCAACATGAAATATGGATGCAAGAACCCCCCCTTGATGGAACTTTATATCAGTTCATTTATTATAATACCCAATGATTGCAAAAGGAGAGAATGTAAAACATGCATAAACGACAGAGAAAATGTAAACGTAGTGCATAAAAACAAAACTAAGTGCATGCACAAACCAAGGTTCACATTTGCCTCCATGATTAAAAATAACGTCCAATCTGTGTAGAGGTTGAAACTAGCTTTTCAATGATATCTCATTTACGAAAATCTGACACCATGGCCAGAAGTTATAATTTTTTCAAAAAAACTGAATTTAGCCTACAGGAAATGGGTTTTCTAACAAAAAAAGTTTACTTCTGATTTAATTTCTGCAAAATTTGTTCCAATGAGTGGACAAAAACAAAAACCCAGAAATATTTTGAAGCTAATAACAAAACCCAGAAATTGTTTTTTGATCTAGCAAGCAGAAGATGAAAAAATAATTTTTTTAAACCTTCAGCCAGGAGAAAAATGACGCGCGCTAATTTTTGTACTACAATTTTCTCCAAATCTGTATAAGATATCAAAAATATAAAAGATACCCAGTTCATATTTTGACTCTAGCTACAAAGCCCAAAAATTGTTTTTCCTGGAACTGAGTGGAAGCTAGATTTCTGAAGTAAAAATGAAAAATGGTTGCTTGCATCCAACAAGACCTTCATGCTAAAAAATGATCTCTCATATTTGAGAAGAAGTCTACAGCACTAAAGCTCTGATACCATGTAGGAGTTTAGGTGAACTCCTCAAACCCCCTAGAATCACCTGCAAGACAAAAACTTCCACAAGAGAGAAATGGCAGAAAAATCATGCTATCATTAAGATGTAAGGATGCCAAATTGAATATGACATGATTACAAATGTACAAGATGCCTGATTATATAGGCAAGAGTGAAAACCTAAAATGCATGAGATGTTGCCATGTGTCTTGATCTAACAACATGTGACAACATGTGAACCCTATCTAGATGATTATTAAATGTTGAGATAAGTTCTATAAGGACAACTCATCTTCTAAAAGGAATCTTATCCCACCAAACAAGGAAGGGAATATTATCCCATTTATTTATTAAATGATTTATCTAATAATGCAACCTAGGACTTAATTAATTAAATGCAAGACCTAAGTTAACTTATGCTAGTGTAATAATTAATTAATTACACCAACACTCTCTTCTAGAGATGTTGCATTGGTGAATGATGAATCTCATCTTTGTTATCAAGCACTCTCTTCCAAAGATGATGCATTAGTGAATGATGAAGTCCATCTCACATCAGATCCTCCAAGGATATATGTTGAGCATATTTCTTCAAATAATTACTCCACTCGTGATGAGTCTGTAAATGTAATCTATGTCTCTGTTACTCCTCAAAGGCCTAAGAGATTGGTCATTTAATTGAATCCAGCTAGTCCTTCTCCTAAAAGGGTTTGTTCTATTGATGGTGTCCCATTTGATAATGATTCTCTTGATCTTTCTATGGCTCCCTCTTATAGAGCGGTAGCCCATACTTATAAGAATAGAATGAATAAACAACCAAGTCTTCCTTAAGCTCCTAAACCTACAACTAAAGCACCCAATGATTATGATCTTGTCGAGAAACTTTGAGTTACTCCGACCAATATCTCACTATGGGACTTGCTTTAGTTTGCTCTGGTTTATCAAGGTATGCTTCAGGAGTCCTTGCAAAATATCCTCTTGCCTTCTTCTGCTAGGCTGGTAGATGTTGATGCGTTGATAACTCACATTCGTGTGGATTCGCCAAATATTACATTCTATCCACAAGAACTCCCACCTCTGAAAGTACAAAAGAAAGAAAACCCTTTAATGATTATAGTTAATATTAATAATATTGGCATTAGACATACTCTCATTGATGATGGTTCAACACTCAATGTGTGTAGCATTGATCTATTGCCTAAGATTAATAGTGGCTCATCTTCTCTTAATTCTTCTTTTGTTGTCATTCGTGGGTTTGATAATGTTGTTCAACAACCTTTGGGCACAATAGTCTTGCCTTTAGGGTTGGGACCTATTACTGTACCCACCCTTGTATATGTTATGTTTAAAAAATTACCATATAACCTTCTTCTTAGTAGACCATGGATTCATGCTATGGGTGTAGCCCCATCTACCTTGCATAAATCTATTAAGTTCATTTGCAATAATCAAGTACTCACAGTCACGGCTGACCTTGAGGATATGCACTTATGTGAGATGGAAGCTATCAGACAGGTTTAGGTTATTCCTACTCTTATTCCTTCAGTGTCTTCTAATGTGTCAATGTTTACTCCAGCAGTACCTACTACAAAGGATACTCTTGAGATATATGTCCCTAAAGAAGATCCTTCTGAAGCAAGAAATCTTTACTTTACTCCTTCTACCTCTTTTGAAAATAATGCATTTCTTGGTGATGATTGGGGATCCTTAGATTTCTCTGAATTCTTCAATGGAGAATATAAAGTGAAACTTGTTCATCTTAGCCTTCCGATAACATCATCCAAACCCAGTATCAAATATGATTATTCTTTTGTATCATGGTATAATGTGAGCAATAGTTGTAATATTCTTAATGTCAATCCTCCTCCTTCTAAGGAAGATGATCACACTTCTATTAAAGAGGCTAATGTTGGTAGTCCTGTAAACAAGGTCGATGATGATCCCATAGAGGAGCATGATCCCCATTGTTGGAATAATGCTCTCTATGACTTGATCCTCCTCCTTCCCAATATTTTCAAACACTTTATGGCCCTGGCTTTAAGCTCATCTCTAAATATGGCTATGGGCATAAAGGTTTTGGGCGTAATGAAAAAGGCATTTAGGTCCCTATAGAATGTGCACCTCATAAGCGTAATTTGGGGCTTGGTTTCTTGAATGAACAATCTAAACGGAAACCATGGTTGAATGGTGACATGATTTCTACTCATCCTTGTTCTCGTGGATTTATTCATCCGCCATTATCCATTGTCTTTGTGCCTTCTTCTTGTGCGCAATCAAACTTTTCTCCACAAGAGAAAGGCTTACTTCCTACTCTGTATTCTTTATCTGAGCAAGAGTGTATTTTATTGAGGCTTCTTAAAGATCATTTAATTGGTCTTCCTCCTCCTACACGTAAGAAACTTCATAAGCATGATAAAGAAAAATTTTCTTTCTGTGCATACCATTGAGTTCCCTCCCATTCCACTAGTGAATGTAAGGCCTTGAAGAATAAAATACAACTTCTTGATTTAGGTTCCATCACTCATTTATTTGTTGATGCACCTACCTCTTCTTCAAATGACAAGTGATATCGAGGTCTCCCTCTATCCTGTATGTTCTAAGTATCTTGCACGGTTCTCCTCACTGTATGTTGGGGGCAATGATAACTTGCTTTGAAGATGTGTGTCCTCCTTGAAGGATACCCTCTCTTCTCTATGTCTTTCAAATGAATCATCCCTTGAGTGGAACCCTTTTCTTTTGAATGGGTTCCTGAGGGAACCCCTTTGAAAGTTTTTATCTCAAATAGATTCATTGGCATCTGGCTCGGGGGCAGCCTGACTAGACCTATCTTTTCTATGACAATCTTGCAATGCAACTTGCAATAGCCACAAGCCTCTCTAATCATTCTTGCTCCACAGGACCAAGAACTTGTAGAGCTTCTTTGCATCATGCTTGCCTAACATGTTTAGTCTATGGATTAACATGTTGCTTTGCAAGTGTGCATGTGATGCTACTTTTCAATCAACCTTGCATGACCGAGCACCTGTGAGGGCCCAATCCAACTTTGCAAAGTCCCCTACATCGAGCTTCCCTCGGGAGAGAGTACCTAAGGTGCCTTCTTTGTAGGTCTGAGGACCTTTGAAGCACTTACATCCTATGAGATCTATTCACTATTGGTCTGCGAGCCTCCAGTGTAGTTTGTTCAACTCTATAGGAGAGAGTACCTACATAGCCTTTTGTTCACCTTCCATAGGTCTGGGGATCTGCGATGCATTTTTTCAACTCTCTTTGGGTCTAAGAACCTATGGAGCCATCTCTCTTGGAATTTTCATTCCTTTCTATCTTCTCCATCTCTCTTATAAATTCTCTATTCTCTTCTCAAATTGTAGATACCGGATTGAAGATTTGCATCTTCTTCATCTTGAGTGTATACTTCCTTCTCTCTTCGACATTGGTTGCTTCCCTGACTTTTGGGTGTCTTCTTCTCTTGAAGCAACCAATCCTTACATTCTTCTCTTCATTTTAAAATTCTTCTATGTGTTATTGTTTTTAGTTTTGGGACGATGCATGGTACTAAGACAACCTTTTACATCGAGGTTTCTTTCACTTTGCTAACTCAAATCCTTTAGTTTTTTTGTACCTGTGTGTATGTGTTTTTGTGTTTTAACCTTGTGATGTGATGGTTTTTTATGTTCTAACATTGTTGTCTTGTGCAGTTTTTTCTTGTCTAATGTGTTTGTTTTGTAGGTCTTTAGCCTAGGGACATGATTCCTTGGTTTGAAGAGTTGTTTGCTTCCTTTACAATATCCTTTTGGAATCATGATGTTATTTATGTTTAGTAGATTCCCTTTAGCATGCATATTAGTGTAGATTCCTATGCCCGCTAAAGTGGGGGGAAAATGTATTGTCATAAAATTGCACCCCTTACAATTTCACATACATTCTTGTATCCACTTTGGTGTCCACTCCCTTAGCACTTGTGTAGGCTCATTTTATGTAATGTCCCCATTTTGGGATTACCCTAAATTTGCCTTGATTTCTTGAAGATATCCTTTTATGATGGTCTAGTGTTCATATTGCATTATTTTTCTCTTTTTCCTGATCAATCACAAGATAAAGACATTCATAAATTTATTCACAATTACTTATAAGGCTCAATAATTGCTACAAGTATATTTATTGTATAATTGTATTATATATATATATATGTAATTACATACAATAATGTCAATGGAGCATAACGTATCAACAATGTTATAAGATAACTAGTAGCGTGCATGATTTATTATTCCCATGCAATCAATAAAAAAATAGATAACATTAAACAAATAGCATCATGTATGAATTACTATTAATTAGACTATTATTTAAATCTAGGATGTATTTATCAACTTCATTATTTAAATGTACAAACATTTATCTAAATTATTATTTAAATTCATAAAATACTTATCTCATTATATTCATAAAATACTTATCTACTTTCCATCTTCCTGTCTTTATAAATTTTAGATGATCTTGCAGTCTATATTTTATCTCTTGTTTCCCCTTCTAGTCTCTATTTCCTTCCTCCTATATATATCTCATTCTTTCCCTTTTTATATCTTCACATTCAAATGAGAAGATGTATCTTTTTGAAAAGAGACATTCATTAGAAAAGACAACCTTTTGAAATGATTGTTGCCTTTGAAAACTAATTCCAAACCTTTCTAATTTATATTTTATTGTTCTCTACACACTATTGATAGATCTCCTTTTTACATCATCATTCCTTTACTCTTCTATCTTCTTCTTAAAATATGAAGTGTATTTTTAATATATCTTCCCACAAACTTATTTTATATCTTTATACCTCCATGAAGAGAGGCATCTCTTTGAATAGAGATAACCCCACAAATGGACATGACTTTTAGTTAAACATTCCTTAATGATATCATAAATTATATTCATTTTATTTTATTTTTTTGATGTGTATGACATTTTACTATTTAATTTATTTATAATATTATTTATAGTATTATTTGTATTTATTATTTAAATATGTATATTTTAATATTTATAATATTATCTCTTAATAATTATTTGATAATTATGATAATATTTATATTAATTGATTTTATTGTGTTATATTAATTTGATACATTTTTAATAATTATTTGATTATTTAAATTGTCATTATTTACAATTTTATATTCCATAATTATCTTGTTTTAATCCCTTATCTCTTTGCTTGCTCCATTTATTTCTTTCAATATAAATTATTATATTTTATATTATAATAATATTAAAATTATTAGAATTCATATTTTAATATTTACGATATTATCTTTGATAATTTAATTATAATATTATCTTTGTGATAATTATAATTACTAATGTTTATACTTTTATTATGTTTTTATCTTATTTAATTATTATCTTAATGTTGAGATTATGGGGACATGACAGTCCTCCCCTCCCAAATTTTTTTTCCTCAAGCAAAATATCTTAGTTTCTTCTAGGATCTCTTTTTCTAACCTGTCACTAATGGTACATAGGTTAGTCACGATTATACATATAATTTAAATGAGAATATTTTATAATGATTACTCTATCTAAATGTGTATATCTATTAAAAATATAAATATATGAAATATATACTTATCTTTGATTTTCTTGGGTGCTGGGGACATCACAAGTTTCCCCCTCTTGGCTTTCCTAGTCTCAAGCAAAATGAAATATCTTCTTCCTTAATATACTCGTATCTGAGAGAGAAGGATTGTAACAATTGTTACAACTGAACTTTCTTGAATTTTCTAGGTATCCAAGCTTGGAGTATACCTAGCTTTGATTTGGAGGAAGCTTGCATCAATCGCTACAACAAGACTTCCCCCAAATCTTCTAGGTATCCATTCTTGGGGTATACCTGTCAAGTATCCAATCTTGGAGAAAGGTTGCAACAATCGTTACAACTAGACTTTCTCAAATCTTCTAGGTATCCATTCCTGAAGTATACCTAGCCTTAATATGGGAGAAAGGTTGCAATAATCATTACAACTGAACTTTCTTGAATTTTCCAAGTATCCAAGCTTGGAGTATACCTAGCTTTGATCTGGAGGAACGTTGCATCAATCGCTACAACTAGACTTCCTCCAAATCTTCTAGGTATCCATTATTGGGGTATACCTGTCAGGTATCCAATCTTGGAGTATACCTAGTTTTGATCTTGGAGGAAGGTTGCAACAATTGTTACAACTAGAATTCCCAAAATCTTCTAGGTATCCTTTCTTGGGGTATACCTGGCCTTAATCTTGGAGAAAGGTTGCAACAATCGTTACAACTAGACTTTCTCAAATCTTCTAGGTATCCATTCCTGGAGTATACCTAGCCATAATCTGGAGAAAGGTTGCAACAATCATTACAACTAAACTTTCTCAAATATTCTAGTATCTATTCTTGGAGTATACCTAGCCTTAATAGTTTATTCCTTTTCCCATGTAGCATCGTCTTCAGGAAGTCCCCTCCATTTGATTAAAAACTCTATAATGATCTTGTTCCTCAAATTCCTCTCTCTAGTGTCTATAATAAATTTTTGCTCTTGAGATAAGTTGTCCTTCATCACCTAGAGCAAGCAACTCAGATAGCTCAAGTAGGCAACAAGGAACTGAAGCACATAGGCAAGTAGCTCAAGCATGCAAGCAAGTAGCTCCAGCAAGTATGCAACTAGCTCAAGTAGACAAGTAGGTAGCTCAAGAATGGAAGCAACCAGCTCAAGCACACAAGCAACCAACTCAAGCATGCAAGTAATCAACTCAAGCAAGTAGGAAAGTAGCTTAATTAGACAAGCAAGTAGCTCAAGCATACAAGTAACCAGCTCAAGCAAGTAGGCAACCAACTCAAGCAAGTAAGCAAGTAGCTCAAGCAAGTAAGCAAGTAGCTCAAGCATGTAAGCAAGTAGCTCAAGCATGTAAGCAAGTAGCTCAAGCAAGTAGGAAACCAACTCAAGCATGTAAGCAAGTAGCTCAAGAAAGAAAGCAACTAGCTCAAACACACACAGGATGGCAAGAAAGATGCTCTGATACCACTGTAATGTCCCCATTTTGGGATTACCCTAAATCTGCCTTGATTTCTTGAAGATATCCTTTTATGATGGTCTAGTGTTCATATTGCATTCTTTTTCTCTTTTTTCTAATCAATCACAGGATAAAGACATTCATAAATCTATTCACAATTACTTAAGGCTCAATAATTGATACAAGTATCTTTATTGTATAATTGTATTATATATATATGTAATTACATACAATAATGTCAATGGAGCATAACATATCAACAATGTTATAAGATAACTAGTAGCATGCATGATTTATTATTCCCCATGCAATCAATAAAAAAATAGATAACATTAAACAAATAGCATCATGTATGAATTACTATTAATTAGACTATTATTTAAATCTAGGATGTATTTATCAACATCATTATTTAAATGTACAAACATTTATCTAACTTATTATTTAAATTCATAAAATACTTATCTCCTTATATTCATAAAATACTTATCTACTTTCCATCTTCCTGTATTTATAAATTTCAGATGATCTTGTAGTCTATATTTTATCTCTTGTTTCCCCTTCTAGTCTCTATTTCCTTCCTCCTATATATATCTCATTCTTTCCCTTTTTATATCTTCACATTCAAATGAGAAGATGTATCTTTTTGAAAAGAGACATTCATTAGAAAAGACACAACCTTTTGAAATGATTGTTGTCTTTGAAAACTAATTCGAAATCTTTCTAATTTCTATTTTATTGTTCTCTACACACTATTGATAGATCTCCTTTTTAGATCATCATTCCTTTACTCTTCTATCTTCTTCTTAAAATCTGAAGTGTATTTTTAATATATCTTCCCACAAACTTATTTTATATCTTTATACCTCCATGAAGAGAGGCATCTCTTTGAATAGAGATAACCCAACAAATGGACATGACTTTTAGTTAAACATTCCTTAATGATATCATAAATTATATTCATTTTATTATTTTGTTTTATGTGTATGACATTTTACTATTTAATTTATTTGTAATATTATTTATATTTATTTATAGTATTATTTACATTTATTATTTAAATATGTATATTTTAATATTTATAATATTATCTCTTAATAATTATTTGATAATTATGATAATATTTATATTAATTGATTTTATTGTGTTATATTAGGTTGATACATTTTTAATATTTATTTGATTATTTAAATTTCCATTATTTACAATTTTATATTCCATAATTATCTTGTTTTAATCCCTTATCTATTTGCCTGCTCCATTTATTTCTTTCAATATAAATTATTATATTTTATATTATAATAATATTAAATTTATTAGAATTCATATTTTAATATTTATGATATTATCTTTGATAATTTAATTATAATATTATCTTTGTATAATTACTAATGTTTATACTTTTATTACGTTTTTATCTTATTTAATTATTATCTTAATGTTGAGATTTCGAGGACATGACATTTTAGCCCTTGCATCAACCTTTTTCCTCTTAGGATCCTCAGGACCCCTTTTCAGCAACTACCTTTGCACATTAGCTTTGCATCAAATTTTTTTCTTTTCTCATTCGTGTCATTTTGTCGCACGATGTGTCTGGACACTAGCACGTTGTGCAGACGTCTGCATTCCGCACTAGCATCCTATGACATTTCAACATTCAAACGACCATTTTCGTGCATGTTTGCCACTTGTTCCGGTCTTTTTTCGGTGGTAACGGCTTGGGACACCTTATAATAGCTCGGGAAGCTTCTTTTTGCCTCTTTAAAAGTCATCTTTTCAATCCATTTGGCCTTCTTCTCCTCATGGGCTTCTATCTTGGACATTCTTCCATATTGCTCTTACTTGCACAACTCCCTTGTTTGTTACAACGGACTTCTACAACACTTTCAAGCTCTCTTGGAAACTCTCTTTGCAACACTCTCAAGCTCTTACAATGCTCTTTGCAACTCTCTTGGCTCTTGCGGCTATCTTTGCTCTCTCCCTTTGGCTTCCTTGATCCTTACAGCTAATATCTCCCTTGTCTTGTGCTTGTGAGCATCTTGGGATTTCATGCATCCCCTACCACTTGCATCTACATTTTGTTATATGGGTTATCCTCCTCAAGTGAGGATTGCTTGTATCACCTACAATTCGTGATACGGGTTCTCCTTGAGCATGGATTGCTTTTATCATTCTTGCATTTATTTCATTTCTATCTATCTATCTGATTGTCCATGGAGGTGGGAACACCAAAACGGGGGTTTTTCTGAGGCAAACCCCTATACAGCCCCAACATTTTCTCCAGATATTACGCATGTAGGTATTGAAGACATTCATTTGCTGCAAGATCCATTACTTGGGTTTTTGTGAGCATCTTATATCTCGTATCCTCTTTAGTCTTATCATCTACTTCACTTTATCTTAGTTTTGTTAAATATTCCATTACTTTCTCACGTTCCAAGATTTCTTAACAGTTAGAGTAGAAGTAGACACTTTTATTTTTCTACAACATTCTCGGTTTTTTGTCCGTACAAGATGCTAGTGTGTCTTTGAGACTCTTGAGCACCACATTGTTGTCCATGTACCCCGCTAACGTCCTTCGGTCGAGAGCCTGTCAGTCTATCCAAAAAATTGTTATGACCTACTCATTTTGATTCTAAAACTCTTGCTTTGTTTCTTGAGGTAGTTTAGGGTAGTTCACCCTTAGGAATCTCTTGAGAATAAAGAGGCTCATGAATAGTGAATCCCCCTTCTCTACATTTTGGTCAACCCAATGTGAACCACAGTATTTTTCAAAAAACTATGAATTTATTTACCCCAACCTGGTGGGGTCATAACTTTTGACATAGTGCTTCGAATTTAGAACAATTTACACCATTGGAAAGGTCTCCAAGAGGACTAATTCAGTCCCTAAAATATAGTGCCTTTGGCAACCAAATTTTAGGGACCGACACAAGTTTTGACCCCAAATTCTACTTCGAAGACCTTTGAAAATGTAAATTACTAGAACCTAGAAAATACCAAAAAAATTAAAAAATTGAGATTTTTCATTTTTTCTCAGTTCTGTCACTCCCGAATTGATCTAGATCGACCGATGTGCCTATATTTCTATTTCAAAATGTATTTTATATCTTTCTCCCTTCTATCCCTTTCCAGCGTTGCTAAGAAACTTCAACAAGTTCTCTTACAAGTGTGTGAAAGTGAGTTTCTCTCTCCTTTCTTATTATTCTTTGTTCATCCCTCTCCTGAAATTCCTTCAAAGGATATTTTGGTGCAATATGATGAAATCATTGATACTTTCTTAATGTTACTCTACCTTTTGTTCATTCCAATGCACTTTCTTTTGGAGATGATGCATTCGTGAATGATGAATCTCATCTTTTTTCTCATGCACTCTCTTCCAAAGATGGTGCATTAGTGAATGATGAAGTCCCTCTCACATCGAATCCTCCAAGGATATATGTTGAGCATATTTCTTCAAATAATTATTCCACTAGTTGTGATGAGTCTGTAAATGTAATCTATGTCTCTGTTGCACCTCAAAGGCCTGAGAGACTAGTCATTTATATGACTCCAGCTAGTCCTTCTCCTAAAAGGGTTTGTTCTATTGATGGTGTCCCATTTGATAGTTATTCTCTTGATTTTTCTATGGCTCCCTCTTATAGAGTGGTAGCCCAAACTTATAAGAATATAATGAATAAACAACCTTGAGTCTTCCTTTAGCTTCTAAACCTACAACTAAAGCACCCAATTATTATGATCTTGTCAAGCAACTTTGTGTTACTCCGGCCAAGATCTCACTGTGGGAATTGCTTCAGTCTATTTTGGTTTATCAAGGTATGCTTGAGGAAGCCTTGCAAAAGATCCTCTTGCCTTCTTCCACTAGGGCGGCGGATGCTAATGCGTTGATAGATCATATTCGTGCGGATTCCCAGAATATTATGTTCTATCCACAGGAAGACCCACCTCTGAAAGTACAAAAGCAAGTAGACATATTAATAATATCAGCATTAGACATACCCTCGTTGATGCTAGTCCAGCACTCAATGTGTGTAGCATTGATCTATTGCCTAATATTAATATTGATTCATCTTCTCTTAATGCTTCTTATGTTGTCATTCATGGGTTTGATAATGTAGGTCGACAACCTTTGGGCACAATAGTCTTTCCTTTAATGTTGGGACCTGTTACTATACCCACCCTCGTATATGTTATGTTTGAAAAATTACCATATAACCTTCTTCTTGGTAGACCATGGATTCATGCTATGGGTGTAGTCCCATCAACCTTGCATAAATCTATTAAGTTCATTTGCAATAATCAAGTAGTCACAGTCACGACTGACCCTGAGGCTATGCACTTATGTGTGATGGCAGTTGTCGGTTAGGTTTCGATTGTGCCTACACTTATTCCTTTAGTGTCTTCTAATGTGTACATACTACAAATGATACTCTTGAGATAGATGTCCCTAAAGAAGATCTTTTGAAGCAAGAAATCTTAAGTCTACTCCTTTTACCTCTTCTTAAAATAATGCATTTCTTGGTGATGATTGGGGATCCTTATATTTCTTTGAATTATTCATTGGAGAATATAAAGTGAAACCTATTCATCTTAACCTTTCGATAACATCATCTACACCCGCTATCAAAGATGATTATTCTTTTGTACCGTGGGATAATGTGAGCAATAGTTGTAATGTCCTTAATGTCAATCCTTCTCCTTCTAAGGAAGATGATCGCACCTTTATTAAAGAGGCTAATGTTGGCAATCCTGTGAAGAAGGCTGATGATGATCCCATAGAGGAGCATGATCCCCATTGCTAGAATAATGCTCTCTATGAAGATCCTCCTCCTTCCCAAGATTTGTAAACACGTTATGGCCCTAACTTTAAGCTTATCTCTAAATATGGCTATAGGCGTAAAGCTTGTCGGTGTAATGAACAAGGCATTCAGGTCCCTATAGAATTTGCACCTTGTAAGCTTAATTTGGGGCTAGGTTGCTTGAATGAACAATATAAATGAAAACCATGGTTGACTAGTGACAATATTTTTGCTCAACCCTGTTCTCATAGATTGATTCATCCACCATTATTTGTTATCTTTGTGCCTTCTTCTTGTGAGCAATCAAACTTTTCTCCATAAGAGACATGCTTGCTTCCTTCTCCTTATTCTTTATCTGAGCAAGAGCATATTTTATTGAGGCTTCTTAAAGCCTATTTAATTGCTCTTCCTCCTACATGTAAGACACTTCATAAGCATGATAAAGAAAAACTTTTTTTTCTATGCATACCATTGAGTGCCTAGCCATTCCACTAGTGAATATAAGGCCTTGAAGGATAAAATACAACAAATTATTGATTCAGGTGCCATCACTCATTTATTTGTTGATGCACCTGCCTCTTCTTCAAATGCCAAGTGATATCGAGGTCTGCCTCTATACTATATGTTATAAGTATCTTGCATGGTTCTCCTCCCCTGTATGTTGGGGGTAGTGATAACTTGCTTTGGAGATGTGTGTTCTCCTTGAAGGATCCCCTCTCTTCTTTATGTCTTTCAAATGAATCACCCCTTGAGTGGATTCCTTTTATTTTGAATGTGTTCCCGAGGGACCCCCTTTGAAATTTTTTATCTCAAATGAATTCATTGGTGTCTAGCTTGGGGGAAACCTAACTAGACCTATCTTTTTTGTGACTATCTTGCAATGCAACTTGCGGTAGCCACATGCCACTCTGATCAGTCTTTCTCTATAGGACCAAGAACCTATAGAGCTTCTTTGCATCAAGCTTTCCTAACATGTTTAGTCTATGAATTAACATGTTTCTTTGTAGGTGCGCTTGAGAGGTTGCTTTTCAATCAACCTTGCAGGACCGAGCACCTACAAGGGCCCAATCCAACTTTGCGGAGTCCCCTACATTAGGCTTCCCTCAGGAGAGAGTACCTAGGGAACCTTTGTAGGTTTGAGGAACTATGAAGCACTTAGATCATGTGAGATTTGTTCACCATTGGTCTACAGGCCTTCGGTGCAGTTTGTTCAACTCTGTAGGAGAGAGTACCTATAGATCCTTTTGTTCACCTTTCATAGGTATGTGGATCTGCTGCGCATTTGTTCAACTCTCCTTGGGTCTGAGGACTTATGAAGCCATCTCTCTTGGAATTTTCATTCCTTTCTAGCTTCTCCATCTCTCTCTTAAATTCTATGTTCTCTTCTCAAATTATATATACCAGATCAAAGATTTTCATCTTCTTCATCCTGAGTATATACTTCTTTCTCTCTTCAGCATTGGTTGCTTCCCTGACTTTTGGGTGTATTCTTCTCTTGAAGTGATCAATCCTTACATTCTTTTCTTTGTTTTAGAATTCTTCTATGTGTTATTTTTTTTAGTTTGGGGATGACACATGGTACTGAGACAACCTTTTACATTGAGGTCTCTTTCACTTTGCTGACTCAAATTCTTTAGTTTTTGTGTGCCTGTGTGTATGTTTTTTTATGTTGTAACCTTGTGTTGTGATGGCTTTTTATGTTCTAACATTGTTGTCTTGTGTTGGTTTTTCTTTTCTAATGTGTTTGTTTTGTAGGTCTTCAACTTGGGGGCATGATTCCCTGGTTTCAAGAGTTGTCCGCTTCATCTATAGTATCCTTTTTGCATCATGATGTTATTTACATATGTTTAGTAGATTCCCTTTAGTGTGCATATTAGTGTAGATTCATATGCCTGCTAAAGTGGGGGAAAAATGTAGTGTCGTAAAATTGCACCCTTTGCAATTTCACATATATTCTTGTATCCCCTTGGGTGTCCACTCCCTTAGTTCTTGTGTAGGCTCATTTTAGCCCTTGCATCAGCCTTTTACCCTCTCAGGATGCTCAGGACTCTTTTTCAGCAACTACCTTCACACATTAGCTTTTCTTTAAACTTTGTGCTTTTCCCAATCGTGTCATTTTGTAGCGTGATTTGTCTGGACACTAGCACGTCACACAAACATTTGTGCGCTGTGCTAGTGTCTTGCAAAATTTCAACATTCAAACGACCATTTACGTGCATGTTTACCACTTGTCTTAGCCTTTTGTTGGTGGTAACAGCTTGGGACACCTTGTAACGGTTTGGGAGGCTTCTTTTCCCTCTTTAAAAGTCATCTTTTCAATCCATTTGGCCTTCTTCTCTTGTTGGGATTCTATCTTGTACATTCTCACATCTTGCTCTTGCTTACACAACTCTCCTGTTTGTTACAACAACCTTCTACAACACTTTCAAGCTCTCTTGGAAACTCTCTTTGCAACACTCTCAATATCTTACAGTGCTCTTTGCAACTCTCTTGGCTCTTGTAGCTATCTTTGCTCTCTCCCTTTGGCTTCCTTAAGCCTTGCAGCTAATATCTCTTTTTTCTTATGCTTACGAGCATCTTGGGATTTCACATTTCCCCTACCTATTGTATCTACATTTTGTGATACAGGTTCTCCTCCTCGAGCAGGGATTGCTTTTATCACTTACATTTTTTGATACGAGTTCTCCTCCTTGATTGGGGATTGCTTTTATCACTCTTGCATTCATTTCATTTCTATCTATCTATTTGGCTATTCGTGGAGGTGGGAACACTAAAACAAGGGTTTGACTAAAGAAAACCCCCATACAGCCCCAACATTTTCTCCAGATCTTATGCATGCAAGTATTGAAGACATTCATTTGTTGGAGGCTCCATTACTTGGGTTTTTGTGAGCATCTTATATCTCTTATCCTCTTTATTCTTATCAACTACACTTTATATCATTCTATTATATTCCATTACTTTCTCACGATCCAAGATTTCTTAGTAGTTAGAGTAGAAGTAGACACTTTGTTTTTTTTGCAACATTCTCAGTTTTATGTCTGTACAAGATGCCAGCGCGCCTTTGGGACTCTAGTGTGTCGCACTGTCATCCATGTGTCGCACTGACGTCCTTCAGCCGAGATCCTATCAGTCTATCCAAAAAATTGTTGTGACCTACTTGAATTCTGATTCTAAAACTCTTGCTTTGTTCCTTGAGGTAGTTTAGGGCAGTTCACCTCTTGGGAATCTCTTGAGAATAAAGAGACTCATGAGTATTGAATCCCCCTTCTCTACACATTCCTAGGAGTAAACACAAGCTAACCTAGTTAAATCAATAACTCAGCTAAGAGTAACACATATGCCACTCATGTACAATCATATCTAATATGTAATACTTAATATGGCAAAAAAAACCCTCCTATTATGGAGTACATACAAGCACATCATAAAATAGCATACTAACTTCCTATTCCTTTTCAAAGTATCACTATTTTCTCTAAATGCAAGTACTCATAATAGAAAAATCACAACAAACATGGAGAATAGTCTTTCAAAACCAAAACAAATATAGAAGAAATATCATCAAATAGATTTCATAAGGTGGGGCCAAGGTAATTTACTCTCTTTCCAGCAGTTGGTGGTTTGCATTGTATTTGAATCAGTCAATATCAAATATGCAACACATAGAATGCATTGACTTAGTCTTGACATGAGTCAACTAATTAAATTTATCAGTTTGACCACTTCAATGACTTGATGTTCACAACTTAATACGCCTTTTATAGCTGTTGATATTAACATATAGACATAACAACAAGAAGTTTACTAAGTCAAAGACAATTCCCAAATAAGGTGTTGACCAAGTCTTCCATTTATATCGACTTTATAACTTCCATAAAACTTGTAGAATACTCATTCTTTTAGCGTGGACAACTTGAGTAATATTTGGCGGGTCCAAAATACAGTCACAAGCATTGCATACCCAACCTAATTGTTTGCAAACTACTTGTGCTCTCACCCTTTACTCAACACGTTGAAACTAACTTCTTCCTCACATAGTGTGCATCATTCCTAACTCTCCAAGCCTTACTCGTCGACTAGAGGCTATGTAATTCCAATGTATGGTAATAAATGTGTGACCTAAGCTAATCATGTATACAAATTGGTCAACACATTTATGAAAGTGTTTCCATATTTCAGCACTATATATGTACTACGCTTAGATAATATTCCATAGTCTAAACCATACGCTAATAGAGGAGCACTATAAAATAAAACAATCATTTAATCATTATATATACTATATATATAATATAATATATATCCATATATTATATTATTTATACATATACTATATATATATATATATTTACAAACAAATATAATATAGGTATTATCTTTGCAAATGTATCATTCGATAATCGAATGCATGTATCCAAATTATCGTTCACATTGAACAATATGCATGTATACATACATATATATATACACACTTCTCGAATAAGCATTAATGTTTACGTATACATATGTATATATGTGTGTGTGTGTGTACAAACATATATATTATATGTCAACATGGTAGTCAAATGATCCATTCGATATCTAGATGATTACATCTAATCGATATATATATCATTACTTCATATATACGCAAGATAATAATATTGTACATAATGTCGACAGTATATGTATATGTAAATATATACATATTCCTCTATGCTCGTGTATACATATGTATACATGTATTTATGTATACATCTTATATACATGTATACATTTTATTGTACACTTAGGTACATGCATATTTAATATGTTCACACATATATCAGTTCATCATATTCTCGTCAATACACATATTCGTTAAGTGTATATATATTCACATATATATATATAATTGATTCCTCGTGTGAGTATTTTTGTAAGTATTTCTACTTACACATACATGAATATGATTATGCTCTCATGCACGGATCAATGTATAAATACACTCATACACATGTATACATTTAACATAAATATGTATTGACAGGAAGCTCAAAGGTCCATAAAATTCAAACACATAAACATCATCCAAGCATGCATTCAACAGTTATCAAGACCCTTACTAATGTAGACACATCAAACTAAGGATGACTTACCAATTCCCAACACAATGACTAGACTCAACCATTCTATTGTGAGTGTGTGTATAAGCTCAAATAGGTTACGTTACTAGTTACCCAACCAAGATCTTCTCCTGAGTGATACTTCCCATCTGCCTGGAGGAATGAACATTTACCTACAACCACTAACACATGCTCATGACAGTCAATTGTTCACAAAATATGCAGTATACGTAATACATCTCCAAAGTTAGAATATCAATTCAATAACCATCCATTTCACATATATGTGTTTCTTCATATAACATTTAAATGAAATAGCATTCATTCATAATGCATCAATAACAAAGTGCAAGCGCATTTTATTCACCATCAGAATACGAATTACATTCACATTTACCCTACATAGTAATAGTAAATAGTAATTACATAATTGGGGTGTAACACAAATCTTGACTCCATTTACCCAAATGGATTAGGCACTAGTCATATTCATTTCAAGCAATACATTATATAAACCTTGTTCATACATTTAACTCTCAAAAATTTTACAATAGGATTAGTTATCAGCCTCACATCTATTTCACTTCTACATGCCAATGTGAGTAGATTGCCCAAGTTAGAGATTACACACATAGCTTTTAAATCTGCTCCATCATTTAGGTACATCCGCCTAGGTCTAGCAGAGCCTAAAGTGCAGGGGGTTCTCAATCACATCAATTAACCTCGTTCGTTAGCCAAAAACATTATTATAGAGTGTACAATCCTCTCAAGGTTTGTAACCTACATTTTTGAGACCTAATAGGTACCTAGTTCAAATTTTAATGAGGATATCATATACATGTTATATTTTTCATTCACCATAATGCCAACATTTTAGAACTTATCAAATGATTGTCATTGGTCTAGAAGTTTGACTATAGAACTTTCTAGCTCACTTCCATGAATGTGGAGGTGATTCCCACAAGTGCATATTTAAATTAAATGTGGAACCAAACCTATGCTTTATGGATCTGATATGTCTGATTTTTGTTGGCTAGAACTTGTTTGCCTCTATGCAACTGCTCTAAATATGATAAGGAACAAACAATGTTTACAAATAATATTTATAAACACCTTAGCAAACCTATTGAATTATGAGGGCATGTTCTCCTTAGACTCATAGATGAACTGATTCAATGATAATGAACCAAAATTAGGAATAACAAACAAGTGTGTGATATGCTCCTAGGATAATGATGTAATGTTGATGTAATTCTTTTTATCCACTTGCAATTGAATTATATATGTGCCTAACAAATTCTTCTCTCAATCTTAATGATTTTTTTTGGATTAGGGTATCTTTGAATACTGCCATCATAACAAGTTTGAAAGAAGTGCTTTAGTCAATTCATAATGACTAATAATGAAGAGAAACATGAACCCAAATTAAAAAAAAAATCAAATATAAAGATTGAAGGTTCAAATTTATGACCATGAAAACAATCTAGATCAATTCCACATCTTTGGATACAAACTAAAGTGACGAACCACTAGATTACATATCCAAATCCTAGAGATGAGTGATGATTGGAACATGATAGAATAAAGTTATTTACCAACTTCCATAAAAAATATGTCATTTTACATATTATAGGAAACATAATATTTCTACAACCCATAAGATAAACAAAAGATGCTTTTAAATTTTAGCTGTCATTTTTTTGGTACATCAACATTATGAATCATGAATCACTCTGTAATTCATCATTAAAAAAACATGAAAACCCAATCTAATCACCATAAATCCCAAACATAAAAAAACAAAACATATCTTATACGGTTGAAAAAAAAAAGAACATGCAACGCATGAAAAAAACTAAAAGCTTGGTCAATAAGGATTATAATATTGCATTTGCACCATTGTTAAAGAAAATTCCTTTGACTAATTCCATTAATATTTTTTATTGGAAGCACTGCTAAATATTTTAATGCCCTTTGGAATAAAAATATTCCATTGACTTATTTCCTTGCCAAAGAATATTCGAAAACATTGAGGGCGAAAAATAATCCATTCACATTACGCCATAATTAGCTTTTAACAAACGGCTAAAGATAGTTTGAAACTTTCCATGCAACGGATCTCAGAAAATATAAAATTAAATAAATTCCATTAGTCACCGAAAAGAGCCACGATTTCCTGCATGCAATGTATTTGGAATAATTTTTAATTAAAAAAACAATAAAAAAATAACAATATCTTTAATTAAGCAAACTAATCCTTTTAATAAGAGAACACGGTTTGAACTGGTCAATTCCAAGGCGGAGAATCCAACAGCAAGCGACAATTCCCGACGACATTGGATTCAACGCTGGCCGTTGGATTAGGCCGGCCAAATTATTCTGGTCCATTTCGACCGCTCAAACGGTTGAACCTCAGGTGAACTAACCGTGGTTAGTGAAGACCAAGCCAAACCCTAGGACCAGCCAATTTTATGATATAATGCCCTAGATTTTTCCTTTGTTTTCCTTTCTGCACCATCCCGGCCATCCCTTGGTACTCTGCTGGGAAAAAGTTTTCAGTTGAGTTTTCTAGAAGAACATCTGCAACGGAACAGGTACGGAAATTCATTTATTTTGCAGTTGTTTAGTCTGTGCTTTTCTGGTTTTCCTACTGATAATTTTCTTTCTGATTTGTTCTGGAGCGGGGGTTTGTTTATTAATTTCAGATGTTAATTGAATGTATTAGATGCTAATTTATTTTACTGGATGATTTTGTTATTTATTTTTAGTCCCTTTCGGTTTTAACAGGATCCGGAATCGAGTTTGTTTTGTGTTTTCTTTTGCATGTAAGATAAATAATATCAAATTTTAGATTAGGGCTTTCTAAATTTTGTTTAACCCTGGCCAGAAGTTTTTGGCATTTAGTTTGACTTTCGTTTGAAATTAAATTGGAAATTGATAGGATTTATTGGAATGATGGCTCGGGCTTTTTGTTTTGGATGAATTGTACGCAGTTAATGCAAAAATTCTCGTTCGATCTTTTTCTCATTAAATTGTTCGTAGTTGCAGAAAATTCTGTTAATTAAAATTTATCTGGGAATTTAAGAGCCGTAAATCGTTTTCTTTCAGGAACACTAGGTTGCTGGTGGATTTTTTTTAGTTTAACACCATTTCGAATTGTATTGCTTCTGATCTTAGAGTTTGTTTTTGCTTGGAAGAAAATTGGTTGCAAAATTAACCTAGGGTTTTGCTTCGTGATTTATATTGAATTTCTTTTATTGTGAACTACTTTTTGCTTTTAAATTGTTTGAGGATGCCTTTTTGTATATTCCTATCTTCAAATTGAGTTGTTAGTAATTTAATGATATCAAGTTTCCATTTGCAATGATTTCTGGCTTTGATTGTGTGACGTAAAAATCCTCACACGATCAAAGCCAGAAATCATTGCAAAGATTGCTGGTAATTTGTTTTAAATTTTGCTTTCTAATTATTTGACATCTTTAGTAAGATTTGTATCATGGATGGTGTGTTTGCTAGTGATTTAAAGCTTGGGATTGAATGATTGAACAATGGTACACGATGATATGTCTTCAAAATGTTTGGATCTGTTTTTGAAATTTAATTGTCACGGATTTGTTTTGTTTTAGATGCCGTTGGATATTACTTTATCATTGAATTTGGGGTTGTTTCAGTGATTTGCCAAATATTTTCAGTGAATTTTTCTGTTGAAGGCATTCCTGCCTCTGCAGCCTAATTAACCAAAATGCAATTATTTGTCAAATTTTAGAATCGGCATAATTTTATGGCTTTTAATGATTTGCCTGGGTCATGGAAATGCACATTTTGGTATTAGATCAGTTTGAACTCGTACAGCTAGGAATTTATCCTAGCTTAATATTAGTTCACAACCAATTTATATGTAACTTTGGGCTTTTCTCTTGAATTAACAAAAATGTGTAGTCAAATTTATGGTGTAGTAGCATAGTTTTTGAAAGCTCTTACCCGTTTTGGTGTGAGGGCTTGTTTTGTTGGTTTGAGGATAAATAAATGGATCGCATTTCATAGTCTTCGTTTCTAAATTTTGATTTTATGTACGTGTTTTCCTGATATGCTTTTCCTCCTCTCTGCAGCCACAGGAGTCAAAATGCTGTTTGTCTCTTCAGTAACCACTAAAAAGGCAAAGCCTCCTGTCTTTGCTATTTGCTCATCTTCTGAATTCAGGGAAGAAATGCGTTTTTATTCATTCCTTTAGTCCTTAGAGAATTTGTGCCCTAGACCAGAGGACCCAGACTTCGGTTTCCGGGGACAAGGAGGTTTTCTCATTTTTTCGGCAAAAGAAATGCCAACAGTAGAATTCTATGGCGGTGACAAGGATATGGAGCCCTTTGTGGAAATGGACCCAACTAGAAGGTATGGCCGGTATGATGAGGTTCTAGGCCGTGGTGCCATGAAGACAGTATACCGAGCTTTTGATGAGGAAGACGGAATTGAGGTTGCATGGAACAAGGTGTCTCTGAAGTGCCTTGAAGACGATGCAGTGGAAAGACTCTTTGCAGAAGTCCGGCTTTTGAAATCCCTGAACAATAAAAATATAATAACTCTTTATAATGCATGGCTGGATGAGAGGGTTGGACATGTGAATTTTATTACTGAGGTTTGCACTTCTGGGACCCTGAGACAGTACCGACAGAAGCACAGACATGTTTCCATGAAAGCTGTAAAGAACTGGGCACGGCAAATTCTTAAGGGTCTGCATTATTTACATAGTCAAGAACCTTGCATCATTCACAGGGATTTGAATTGCAGTAATATTTTTGTGAATGGCAATAGCGGCACTCTGAAGATTGGGGACCTGGGTCTTGCGGGCACCCTTGGAAGTGATCAAGCTGCTCATACTGTGATTGGTACTCCTGAATTCATGGCTCCAGAGTTGTATGAAGAGGATTATAATGAACTGGTCGATATCTATTCCTTTGGCATGTGCATGTTGGAGATGATTACCTTTGAAATTCCATACAGTGAGTGCTATAATGTTGCTCAGATTTATAAAAAGGTGACTTCTGGTATAAAGCCTGCTGCACTGGAAAAGGTTACTGATCCAGAAGTGAGACGTTTCATTGACAAATGCTTGGCGGCGGTATCAGTGAGGCCTTCTGCTGCAGAGCTTCTGAAGGATCCATTTATGAGAGAAGTGCAGGAAAGCACTAGCTTAAGTACATTAGTGCTCCACCGTTAATATGGATTGCCAGCAGTTGCAGAACCAGTTGTTGGGATTGTGGTAGTAAGGTCAAGTTATGGTTTGGGAGATGGTGTATTTGTTTTTAGCGTCTGATTGTTTTCCTAATAATTTTACTCAAGGGGTTGTGTTGAAGACACCTATCGAAGATAATGATGACAAATGGGCAATAGCTAGATCTCCACTTTCAGTTAATATGTAGCTTGTTTATGACAATTTATGCCATTTATGCAGTCTCCGGAAGGTGACTGGAATTTCTCCAAATTATTCTTTTATATGTAATTCCACAATAAACAAGTTTGACGTGCATGTTACTCAAATTTTTGTGAGCGTCACAAAATCTCTTCCACACAGTTTGTAACTTTGTGGGAATGTTCCCCATTAATTGTTGAAATTTGTGTTTGCATGGTCATGTAGCGTTTAGATCCTTTTTTTAATTTATATCTAATTTCTTAATATTATTATTTCTATGTATGATTTTTCATTTACAAATGTTTATTTTTTTATCTTTTTATTTTTTAATTTGGGGATTGTTCTCTAAATTTATTAATTTAATAGACAAATCCGTCATTGGGAGGTAGATGTTTGCTGATTAGTAACTTAATTCCCGTATCGTTGATGATCTTCTTTTCTTTCACTTTTATTTTTTAAAAATATTTCTTTCATCAAATTCAATCCTAGTCATTGGCGAGTGTGCTTATCAAGATTTTTTTTATTAAGTGACCCTCATCTGGAAGCAAAGGAACCTTTCCAAGAAGGGTGATGCATGTGCAAATCTACCCTGCTTACCCATGTCAATTACATGCCAATTACCTTTTGAGTTTCATTTTGATAGAATGTTTTAACGAAATTACATACTGGACATTATTTCTGCTGTTATTAGCAGCTGTTTGGCTGCTTTCTCTTTTGTAATTACTCTTTTGCTTCATTCAATATTAAAAAAACCTACTCTCACAATTCGATCCTATGCTAATTCTATATGGTTAAGATACATTTAAAAATGAAAAGGAAATAATTATCAATGTTTTGTATTATACATTTAACATATGTGTGACTAAGTGCATGAAAATTCCTAGCCACGTTTGATAAGTAACTAGTATGATAAATAACGTTTGATAAATAACTAGTATGATGGGACTGAGTGCATGAAAATTTCTAGTCGGTTGATAAATAACTAGTATGATGAGAACGTTTATTATGATTTGAAAGTTAAATTAGTGGCAAAATAATTTATTGCCTTGTGATTTTTAGTGTGTTTTGTAAGTGGAAAATTAAAAGAATGTCTTTCAGAATTGTTTTAAAATTTGAAATTAAATTGATTTTAATTTTGTAATAAATTATATTTATATAAATTATTAATAATATAATAGAGGTATTATTATTAATATATATGTAAATGTATATAAATGATTATTATTAAAAAAATTATTTGTTTAGAGTATATCTATATAAATAAATACATAATAGAAGACTTTATTTTTAAAATATATATATATATATATATATTCTATAAATAAATTGCATGGAATAATAAAATAAAATTAATTTAAATTTTTTTGATATAATAATAAAAAGTTCAAAATAAAAATAATAATAAATAAGCTTACTAAAACTTTGTTTTCATTCTATGGAAAAGAAAAGCACTCTATAAATAAATAATTAGAGAACTATTTTATAAAAGATTGCATGGAAAGTAGGGATAGATATAATAAGAGGTGGAGTTTAAAAGAAAAAATATAAGAAGTGAAATTTTAGAGGGGGAATTTTGGAAAATAAAACTAAAATTAATTATAAAATTTTAAAAGAATTGTATGTAAGGAAAATATTAAATAGTGAAATTTAAAGAGTTAAAAATATAAGGAATAGGAACTTTAGTAAAAATGGGAAGACTCGCAAAAATAGGAAACGGAAAAAGAATAAATAAGGCATGATGCTAAGGTTTAAATATACAAAAACTTATGGGAAAATAATTTTAGTGGCAAAAAAATCAAAGGAACAAAGGAGATGAGTGGGAGAAAAATTGAAGTCAGTGCAAAAGTTTGAGTATTCCTTTTATAAACTAGTTTGAAAATTAATTCATTTTATTTTTGAAATCTAAAACTATATAAATTGTCCAGAATTGTCTACTTGTTTGCAACCCTACAAGTTTATTTAGAACATGATTAAAAGTGTAGATTTACTTCAGCAGTACTGGATAGGGACAATGCTAGATTTTTCGGCTCAAGCTGTAGCAACATTTTTTTAGATCTACTTTCAATTTATTGTGAATAGATTGAAGCGGTGATTCAAGAGAAATAAGTTAGTGAGTTAGTGTGCTTTCTTGAAAATATTTAGGCAACGGTTGTAGAAAGACAAGTCTTAGTTCATAGTTTGACATTTCTCATGCACCATACCATTCTTCTACTACACCAACAAATAAATAAAACACAATTTTTTTTTTCATTCTTTGCCTATTTTTTAATCTGTTTGATAAAACAAAGGCAGTAAAAGGAAGCATAGTTCAATTTTGGGAATAAGGTTTATCATGTTGTTTTATTCATTTCATGTGCCATACCAAAACCTATTTAAATTTGACATTTTAGATGCCTATAACATTTATATAAACTATTTTTGTATGCTATTTAAAATAGAAATAAATCATAACCTAAGATCTTTATACTTTAATTTGGCTACTTTAAAACTTGCACTATAATTCTTTCTGCTATAAGTCTTCGGGTGTACTGCAACCTATGTTGGAATGGGTCTTTTGTGCAAACCTAAATTCTAGCCTAAAATAAAACTAGTATTGCAATTATGTTATTTAATGCATGACAGTGAAAATGATACTGCTTGTAAAAGGAATTCAATGGTATGTTTGGTATGTTTGTAATTAGTTTGCATGTAAGGTATAATGAATTGCATGTCGAATTACTGTTTATAATGCATGGAAAGATGAAATGATGAAAGTAGCAAATTATCAACAGTATAAAAGGAAAAGGGCAGTTATTTATTTTATAATTATGTGCATGACTATTGTATTATGTGTATTGGGTTTACCTTTCAGGATAGGGTGTTGAATATGGGTTAGTAAATAAAGTCCTGCTTTTTACTTCCAGGTTGCTAGGCACTCCATGCAGGTTCGGGTATTCTTCATGTTAGGAAGAATTCTGAGGAAGTGTAAGTTCTGGTTGGGTAGAAAAGCGCCTGAGCCATGTTCTCATATCTCAACTTGCGAATGATTGTGAGGGTCAGTGGTGGTCGTAGGCTATGCTATTTATGTCCTCACATTGTTGTTGTATCATTATTTGTAATATCACTTCCATTTTTTTATATTTAGTTCATTCCATGGATTGAGAGCCTAAATTGTAATGTTGTATATCAAATATTATGTGTATTTACTTGGATTATGCATTACATACATGAGGTTGTGTTATGTAATTTATTTACTTAATGATGTTTATCATTTTTATTCTATACTTATGAGATGTTTAGTTATTGATCATTTTGTGAGATTTAATTGGGACACGATCCTTACATTTGGTGTCAAAGCTCTAAGTTTAACACTAGGGCCTTTTTGTCTATGACGTTGAGTTGTAACTCTGTGTTTTCAATATTCTTGATTAGTAATCATGGTGCAAATAAGGAATAATGATCATAATGGGCCAAGTAATGAGCAAAATGATAGATTGGATCAAATTGTGAACCTCTTGATGGAAAGAGGAATAGGTTGGATAGCAGGATGGATAACTTGGAGCAGCAAGTTAGAGGAAATCTAGTGGAGCAAGACCAAGGAAACCAAGGGGAATGGATTCCAAGGAATGAGGACCTAGAGCATGACAGTGGTAGAATTGCAGAAGAATTAAGGACATCAAGAAGGTTGCTCCACCCAAATTTGATGGAAAAACCATTGGAGATGGAGCAGAAGCTTGGATCATTGAGATGGAGAAATACTTTGAACTCTGAAATCTATCAAATGAGACCAAGGTTGTGTGGGTTTTGTATCAACTTATTGGAGAAGTAGCTACTTGGTGGGATAATGTGAAACTAAGAAGAAACTATTGCCTAGAGAGACCACCTAGGATAATTTTATTACACTTTTCAGGAAGAGGTGGTTACTTTAGCTCTTCTTTGGCAGGAAGATGACTGAATTCCAGAACTTGATTCAGGGTGGCTTCACAGTGACACAATACTAGGAGAGGTTCAGTCATTTTCTTAAATATGTATTGCAGTATGAGATGGATGAACGATTCCACATCTAGAAGTTCATCTTGGGTTTTAGGCCTCAAATAGGTGTAGACGTGGATATCCATAATCTTTTGACTATGGATGAAGTTTTCAAGAAGGCTACAAAACAAAAGTAGAAACTTCAACAGATGGCCAACTTTCGTAAGAACTGAGATGCTAGGTTTAGGGAATAGGAAATTTTAAAACAATAACCAGCAAGGAGACAACGATCATCAAATTTTTAACTTGAACCATGGAAACATTTCCCAAGACAAAGCTGAAGGAAATTCTAATGGCAACAATAAGAGAGGTAACTACCACAACAACAACAACAAGGATAGGTTCTAATGGATCAAGAGTACCTTTTAGCGGATGTTTTATGTGTGGAGGATAGCATTATGCCAGTGTTTGTCCTTGGCGGATGACAGGACAAAGAGGAAGGAATCAACAAGGAGCACCCCAACACCAGATTCATGTAGATGTGGACAATAGGCAAGCAAATTTCCAAGCTTCACCAATCCAGATTTCTGATAAGCTCTATGGAAAAAAAAATTCTATTTTGATTGATATTGGGGCAACTTAATGCTTTGCAGATCCCAAAATCATTTCCAAGTTACCAGTTAGACCATGACACGTGGAAAATTCATGGATGGTTCAATATGGGAATTGGGCAGAAAAGAGGGTAGACTCATGTCTTTCTTGTAGTGAGTTAGAACTTCCTAGTTTTCAAACACAAGTCAATCTTTATGTGGATCCTATAGGAACCTATGATGTAATTTTGGGAATCAATTGGTTGAAAAAAACAAGTCTATCGTCAATTGTGAGGATAATATGTTAAGTTGTTTAGACTATTGAAGGGCTAGAGTGGGATGTGTGTAAACAATTTTTTGTTAACTTTTTCATAAAACTCATAAATAGCTAGTATACATTAAATAAATGATATATTGTAAATCTAGACTGTTAATGATTAGATTTTAAATATAATGGTGGATATTTTGTTGGCCTATCTTTCCCTAGAAGGCAACCCTATTTTATGAGGGTGTTATACTACGATTGTAAACGACAATGTATTCTGAGAGTCTAATAGAGGTCGTGTTGTCTCTAGATATTTGGTGGTGATACTCCTGTGAGAGACTTGTTCTACAAGTATATTGTAATCTTTATGATTTTTGAATAATATATTGGGCAACTTTTGGAGCGTGGGGTTTTTCTCCTGAAGGGGTTTTCCCCACGTAAATCACTGTGTCGTGGTATGCATGATATTTATGTTTATTTTTGTTTAAGTTTATGTAACTGTTAAAGATCTATAATGTTTTGCATTATTATCCTCTCAAGATTAGTGTAGAGAGTTGTTATGCTACCTTAGCTTCCTTTCAAATAGTATCAAAGCCTGATCACCTTTGGTTTCAATAGTGGGTTGTTAAGTTTTTTGAACTAATTCATATTTGAGTGGAAGCTTGTGCAGAAGATAATTTGTGATCTTGTTGAAAGAATTTTTAGATGGAAATTTCATCAGGGAGAATAAAGGTGCATAAGTTTTGTAGAAATAATTTTGAAATGTGGAAGCTGAAGATGAAGGTTTTGTTGATAGATCAAGATATGTGGGATGTTGTTGATGAGAATGTTTCAAGGCCTACAAATGCTACTTAGGTAGCTTAGTATGATTTTATGGACTGTAAAGCCAAGGGTCTAATCAGACTATTCTTAGCAGACTGTTTTAATTAATGTCCATGAAGAGACCTCTGTGCAAAAACTATGGAATAAACTTGGTGAGATGTATCAAGCCAAACATTTAGTGAATAAGATTTTCTTGAGGAAGAAATTGTATTCCTTGAGAATGGAAGAGGGTGGATGAATCACATACCACTTGGAAGCATTCAATAAGTTGGTGTCTCAATTGGCATTAGTTGGTTTCAAAATGGACGAGGAGGAGAAATTTCAAATCTTGCTTTGTTCTTTTCCTAATTCATGGGATTCTCTTGTTATGGCTATTGGGAGTACCTCTGTTATTTTGAAGACTAAAGATGTGGTGGGTTCTTTGCTTTTTGAAGAGATGAGGAAGGTATCCATCAATACCAAGGAGACCCTAAATGTTCGTGGAATACTTAAGCAAAATGACAAGAAAAATGAGAAGTGTGACAAATCCAAGTCCAAGGGGAGGTCTAAATCTCCTAGAAAGTCCAAAGTTATTTGTTGGAACTACGGTAAGCCTGGACATGTTCATAAGGAATGCAAAGAAGAAAAGAAGAAAAATAAGAGATTTGATTCTGATTCAAAGTCCAAGAAGGAAAATGGTGACACATTCATTACAACTTCGGCAACTCATGTAGGTAATGATGAATGGTTAATTGACTCAAGTGGATCTTTCCATATGATCTTTAATAGAGATTAGTTTTCTAAATATAAAGAATTTGATGGAGGTAAGGTGTACTTGGGTGATGATTCTTATTTAATATTTTTGGTCATGGTAAAGTTAAAATCAAGTTTCCTGATGGTAGAATAAAAAGGATTAATGGTGTGTTGCATATCCCTAGATTAGCACAAAATCTATTATCTGTGAGAAAACTAATTGATGTGGTTGTGCAGGTAGTATTTTCTAATGCATGATGTAAGATGGTTATAGGTGCTATTGTGATTGCTAGAGGTGTCAAATATGGCACATTTGTTGCAAGTATGAAGGAAGTATGATGAAGGTGTTGTCATTGATGTCAACTGGTTAACTAGTTCTAAGCTAGTTGTTGTCATTGATGTCATGGATAATGGTTATTGGTTGTAAATGTTGAGGATATTGAGAAAATTATAATGAAGAAAGGTTGCAAGTGTTTAGTTGTTGCTCCGGGTTTTGCTCTGGGATTTTCTCTTATGCTCGTGTGGTTCAAATATGTTGATCATGGTTTTTGGAAGTTGCTATATCTAGGATTTGGGCTTCTAAATTGTTGTACAATGTGAGTTATGTTCGCCAGTTGTGAACTGTGCTTTTTCAGGATATTTGGCTAAGGTCTAGGAGAAATGTAGTTGCTTCGAATTTCTTCTTGTTTGATTCTTATGACTTGTGGTTCTAGAGTTAAAGTGATATGATCATGTTGAAGATAATTATTCTATCTGGAAGGATTGGATTGTGCTAAGGTTGTGTGTGCTTAATCAAGATTTATGTGTTTAACACTACTTTCGAAGCTTATGGAAGCATGTTGAAGTGTGTGATTAGGTCGTCCTCATTCAAATTCCACCCTAGAATGTTTTTGTGTTGACCTAATTTGAATTTGTAAATGCAAATGGTGTATGGCTTTCTTTGGATATGTTTCAAAGTTGAAGATGTTAGAAATGCATGATGCGATATTGATGAAAGATAATAGTGCAAAGAAATAGAGCAAGATAGATGAAAAATAGAAGAAAATCAGTGTGTATGTGATGCAAGTTTGGAAGACCAGTGTGAAGTATAATTGTTGAGTTTCCAGAAATAGTGAGTTGAAGGTGTACTCTATCATTCAAGCATGTTTGCAAGTGATTGAGAAAATTTTGGTGGAAATCTCTGTTACATTGAGATTGTCTTCTCTTTGTAACATGTCTCTTTTATCTTCTTTGTATCTGCGTGGTAGTGAGACCTCTGGGTGGTTAACCCTTGTTTGGATGGTGAGTCCTAATTTAGACAACGAGTCTTGTTTTGGTAGTGAGCCCTCTCTAGCAGTGAGCCTTTGTAATTGGTTTTGATATTCTCTATATTGTGAGCTAATCCTCACCGTGGTTTTTTTTCGTATTGGGTTTTCCACGTAAATCTGGTGTTATTGTGTATGTGTGATGCTTTTCAGTTTCTTCCCTTGCACTTAATGATTAATCATAATAACAGAGTAAAGGATTTGTGATTGATTTAATTTTCCAGTGAAAAGTTTTAAAGGTTAAAGTTTGTGACAACTAATTCACCCCCCTCAATTGTCTTGTTCAACAATTGGTATCAAAGCTTGGTTCCTTGGAAAAAAGCTTGACTACTTAAGGAAGGTCCGGGATGGTGAGCAAGATCACTTTTGAATGTCCTAAGTTCAATGGAACAAATTATGCTATCACGGGTATTGTGGATATGATGTTGAAATTGCTTATTGTAACACCATAAACCTGCAAGCTAAAACTCTATCTCATATATCAGCATGATGTTAGTTTAAAGCAAGCAAATAAAATAGCATTCTTTATGAAATAATCAATTATGCTTTACAAACAAAACGATAAAGAAAACTAATTGAAATCTTAAAAATCATAATGGATAACTTATTCCATAGTGGATTGGTTCTTATGTGGAAAGAATCCCTTTCCCAATCCCTGATAAGCTCTTGATGATAGAGATGTGTGATTCTTGACTATAATGCCAATGCTCAAATTGTGGATGATCAAATGCAAAGGATGAACTCTCTATTTATTTAAGAGAGAATGATAGAGAGACATGCAAAATGGGTGAATGTGGGATAAAGATTCAACCAATAGGAAGGAGCCACTTGTCCAAATGTGAGTGGATGGAGGATGTGCAAGTTTTGGTCAATGTGCCAATAAATGACATTAGGTGGCCTTTTCAAATTTAAAATTTGGCTTGTTGGAGGGAGAAAAAGGGGCTTAAATGCCAAGTTTGACTTGTGTGAGAGACATGCAAGAGCTCTTAAATTCCTTGTTGGATGTACATGCCAATTTAGGAGGGATATTTCAAACTTAGAGAATATTCCCCAAAGATGCCAAGTTGAAAGTAAATAAAGATTTTAATAAATCAATTAAATGCATTTTCATGTGCAAGTGGAAAAATCTAGAGAATTTTGGGGGTTAGGATTAAATTAATCAAGGTTTAATTAATTTAATGAGGGATTAGGTGATTTGACCTATTTGATTTAGATTTGTGGATTAAAATAAATCAAAAGGAGATGAAAAATGATTTTAGATTTAATTAAATAAATATTTGATTTATTTAATCAAAGAGGATGATGTTAATGTTTATTAAATTTAAATGGAGGACCTTAGAGATAAATAAAACAAGCTTGATTTATTTAATGAATGGACTTGATTAAATGCAATATGCTAATTTTGCATGCTACATTTTCCCCTAT